>JASDQU010438509.1:960-55382 GCA_032191745.1 Picea mariana
CCCAGAGTTCCATTGGCTATGGAAGGGGTTTCCCTTGGTTGACATCCCTAACAAGGGAATTGATCCCTGCCATGGATTCCAAATTCCTTTTGAGGAAGGAATTCCTAAGCTTTCCCCTTGTGCAGGAATAGTACCCTACATAGGGTTTTGTTGTCCATAACCTGTGTTTCCCTCGGTTGAGATAACAGCTGACAAGAAATCATTGTTACCAAACATGCCAAACAAAGAGAATAGTGGCAAACCTACTAACATGCTATAATAAGGAATTCCTTGACTACCTGCTCCAAACAAACTATAGTTTATGTTTGGCTCGGTGGAGTGCTAGTGAGCACCTCTGACTGAAGGGGACGAAGGAGGTATATGACCCCATCCATAAGGGAAATCATTATAGGGAGTGGAAGTGACCCCCATGGATCCTTGTAGAGGAGCGTTTGAGCTCCCTTCCCCCAGACCTAAAGTCTGTAGAGTGTATTAGGAAAGGACAGAGTTCATATCTAAGCCAGGCATCCCATATGAGAACGGAGGGCCTGTCGCACTCTGGGTGAAAGGAGCAGTGATCGCCACCATAGACAGAATCATACCATTTCCTAAGGTAAAGGCAATCGAGACCATAGTGGACTAGACCGATGATGGTTGGTTAGGAGGTGGAACACCCCCTGTAGTGACAACCGTAGAGGGAATATGAGTATTCCCTGAAGAAGTAGCAACATTTGTTTCCATCACTATTTGTGACACTACCTGGCGCTCGTAAGGTTGAAACAGTATGATGATGGGCACTGATAGATCAGTGATTGGAGGGTTATACGGACCAAGAGATTCTACTCCAAGGTTAGAAATGATTGGTTCCTCCAGAATCAAATGTTCTCCTCTCAGATATGAGTCGGGAACAGTTTCCTATAACCCAATCACCTCAAAAGACCCTTGTTGGTCTAGTTTTCACCTTAGCGGTAGCGAGGGTGGATCCAGATTAACCGGTGACAAGACAAGAATCCTTCGTGACCGACGGATATCCTGATCCTCCATGGTTTGAGAATATCAATGACACACTAGGTATTTCTATTAACATTTTAAAAACCAACACACACTAGAAAAGACTCCTATGAGATAAGACAAGTAGATCAATAGCTAGTAGGAAGAACAATTACACCAACCAACACTAGAGCAAATTACCAATGCAAGTGAAACTCAAATACTGAAGCACCCTATGGGTATACTTTGCAAAGCATGGTCGATGTATTCCCTAGGTATCATGGTACCCCCGCAGTCACCTATGTAATTCACTAAGATAAAGGCAACTAGGTTTCCAACGTGCCAACAGTCACCAAGCGGGTACAATCAACAGTCGGATGGACTACAATGAGCAGGGTATCAAGCCTGAAACCTATCAAGGGAATCGAAATCACATGTTTTGGAAGACAACTGAGGACCTCAAATGGATTCGAGAGCCACAAAGCTTCATGGAAAATGCGATCAACAAAATCCCAAGACAAGCCCTCTATATGCGTTCCTCCGCTATGATTGGTCTGACTTTGGAGGGGTTATATCCACTACCTTTCCGCACACGACCTCGTGTTTATCCCCTGTGTTAGAGGGGGGTCTCGGATAACTTTTACAGTTACTAGACTTTCAATCACTCTCTAGCTTAGACTTTTATGTTTGTTTTTGTATCCTTGAAGAGTTTCCTCTCCAATCCTAAATCAAGGCTCCAACCTAGACTAAATTGATGGACCCTATAAACACAAATTCTAATAAATTTTAATTTAAGCATTAATTTTAGTGGTTGTCTTAAGTCAGGAGGAACGTAAGTGAAACCGGTGATGTTCTTTAAGAGACAAAAGTGAAGAGCATAAAATGAAACTGAAACAAACTACTTCTTCTTCACAAGTAAAGATTTGCCAAATTAAACTCTTTCACCAAACTTTTCTGTAACTATTTTTCTCAGATCTTTGAAAGGAAAACTTAAAACAAGATTTCGCTCGACTACGAGCTACTTAATGTCCTAAGCATTCAACTAAAGAACTTGAGAAAACTTTTTTATTTCCTTGATAAATAAAACAACTAACCTAAACTACTTTTACCAAACAAAGAAATGAAAGAATATTTTTAATTTTTTTTTTATTGTTTTATGCTTCAAAAACAAGAAATTTGAAAATGAATTCTTTTCTTTTCTTCTAAAGAAAAAAAAGGAAAAAATGACGACAAGTCAAGACCAAGAAATGAATTCAGGCCCAAACGCAGATCACAGGGAGTCACTAACAATACCAAACCGACAGATCAAAGCAGACTCAAACTTGTCTAAAAACCCTATTAAAGAAAACACAAGAAATATTTTGATGAAAATAAAGCTATGTTGAGGTCAGACCTAGTCTATAAACTACTATAACACAGACCAATGATAGATCAAGAAAACCCCTGAGAAGTGTGACTTCTAACAGGGAAGAGGGCGAATTCCTCTCCTTTAAAAAAGTTTTTTCTCAACACAGGAATGTTACTGGAACTTCAACAACCAGTGTATGTATGCGAGCTGTCCAAAGGCAGGGTGTGTGTGTATGCATGCAGGCCCACTACAGGCTGCGTACACCTCTGTAACTCCTAAAAAAAAATGAAAACCAACAGTCCAACATAGGCAGGGAGTACTGGTACGAAAGAACAGAATCCCACAAAGACACATAAGCTTACAAAAACTCAGAAAACAGTAAATAAACTTATTCAAAGCACTGAAAAGAATATCCCCAAAAATCTCTAGAGGTCTCCCCAGTATGGTCGCCAATTCTTCTATAGTGGGAAAACCCCTCTATGGACTACACCAGAGTTCTAAAATGTAGGAATAGCTAACCATCTAAAGACTCCTACTTTTTATCAATTATCCCAACATTACCCCACAATTTTACATAAAATACAAAGTATAGGGTTCCTGTAGGCATACCTTAAACTCCGTGCCCGATGTCAATCCCTTTGCGCTTGGTTGTTTCCCGACTACAAGTCTCCTCTCAAGGATGACCTACATTCACCAAAAGACAAACAAGAAAATAAAAGCATGCATTCTATATATGGATTAGTGGGTTAGACATCATAATAAAAAAAAGTAAACAAAATCATGAAGATTGAAGACATCATTTGGTGGGATGGAAAAAGTACTTGTTTATATTAATCTCACAAAAGTCGTTTACAACATGAGATCGACACTAATCCTCGAACTTGGTCCTGGTATCCTCTTCACCATGCACCAAATGCTTCCACGTGTTCTTCTCCTCTTCAGTTCTCTCTAGGGAAAGGGCAAGGATTTGCAAAGGAGGAAGAAGGAATTATGGCTCAAACTCACGATGTGGTTGCAAAATATTGAGCAATGGGGGAATATTGAAATAGGAAGAGTTTTTATGCTCTCGTGCTTCTTGTTTTTGAATGGGACCCCAAAACCTTCGTTTACAAGCTAAAAAGGGCTAGGTATTCGGTTGGGTGACCAACTATGGGCGGTCAAACGATTTAGGAAACTTACCTGAAAGATTGTATTCTTCTGCCGCTTTCTACTTTTCGTGCTTTTGTGAGTGTACGTGGGATGTAGTGGTTCAACAAGCATGTGTACGTGGGAAGTAGTGGTGTAGGGTGCATACACCTTAAAAAATATGGATTTTAGAAGAGTTGTTGAGTGATGGCTTGGAAATGATAGCAGGTAATATGGATTGATGCCAGGTATGCATGTCTGGTGCAATTTAGGGTTATAACATCTTTGCCAGATATGTTCAACCCAAAGGTCTCTGCTATATAAGAAATTAATGATATAAAAGATTTGGATTTTTATCAACTTCTAGGAACGTTGACTGCATGTGAAATGAGGATAGGTAAAGATAAATCCAACACTAGAGAAGCTTCGTTTAAAGTAGATAAGAATGAGGAATCTGACCCTGATGAAATTAAAGAAAAATTTGTGAGAAGACTAAAGAAATGATCAAGAAAGTATCAAGTCAAGTTGTCCTTCAAGTATTTTAACTGTGGAAAGATATGTCACTTTTCATCTAAGTGTCTACACAAGAAGAAAAATCATAATTCTGAAGGTGAAAAGAAGTACAAACCCAGGAGATTTGGTAAAAAGAAAAGTTTATGTGTAAACAATGATGACTCTTCAAAAGACATAGATAGTGAGTCTTCCTTTGAAGATAAGGTTAATGACTTTGTGCTTATGGACAAAGAGGATTATGATAATCAAAACATAGGAAGTGATGTTAATGATGAAGAAACTATGGTTGATATGGAAGGTGAACTAATCAATGCTTTAGAAGAGATTGACAGACATAGACTCGAGAAGAGAAAACAAAAACAATTGTTGATGCAGTTTGAAAAGAATTCTAAAAAACCTGATGAAGACTTTGCCCTGCTAAAGGTGGATTTAGAAGAGGCAAAGAAAATAGAGGACATTTTGAAACAACGACTATCAGAGAGGAAGGAAATATGTGAAGCCTTCGAAGAAGATGTAGTAAAAACCATAAAAGAAATGGAGAAGTTCAAAGCATTGTATCTCCAAAATCTTCCAAGCATTAAAGCCTCAAAAGGATTAACCACCATTCTGAATTAGCAAAGGAATCCAAATTTGAAAATTGGTTTGGGTTATGAAGAAGGATCAAGTTGTAGTCAGCCAAGTAACAAAGAGTCCATCAAGTTTGTCAAATCTACATTCATTGATAACAACAAACATGGAGAAACAAAGGAAGATAATCAACCGCCAAGGAAGAGTGAAAGAAAAAGTACCAGAACTAAATCTATAGAACAAGGAAATCATCAACATGGAAGAAATCGATCTGCTAAAAGAAGACAATCATTTTCCAGGTACAAAGAATTTTTCTATGGATATTGTTTTTTCTGTTCTAATTTTGGTCACAAAGTTGTAAACTGTTATTTAAGATTTAGAGATGAGAAATCAAAACACTCAAGGAATAGATATCTACTGCAACAAAGAATGAGATAGCCAAGTAACAAACAATCACAGACTACAAATCATGTGATGGATGGAAAAAGGACACAGGTTAAGCATAACAATCGCTATGATCCTTTATTCAATGAACTAAAATGTTACACCTGCCATAATTATGGACATAAAGCTGTAGACTGTTGCTTACAAAACTATGAATCAGATCTGAATCCCTGACCTGAAAATGTCAAGGTTTGGAAGAAGAAAGAAAATGACAAGTGTGGATTAGTGTTGTCAGCTCAAAGACAAAATAACGCTTGGTATATTGACAGTGGATGCTCCAAACATGTGACAGGAGACAAAAGTAAGTTTATGTCTCTAAGTAAAAGAAAATCAGGAAATGTAACCATTGGAAATGATACTCCTGGTAAAATCAAGTGTAAAGGGATGGTGAGTTTGAGTAATGATAAAGGAAAATCCTAGGATGTTCTTCTTGTAGATGGGTTGAAACATAATTTTCTTAGTGTAAGTCAAATGTGCAACAGAGGATGTGAAGTGGTGTTCACTTCCAAGGATTGAAAGATAAAGTCAGTAAGCTCAGGACAAGTGGTGGCTAAAGGAATAAGGACAGATAATAATGTATATGTACTGAAAGAAGATAGAGAAGAGTGTCATCTAAGAAAACATAATGAAAGTTGGTTATGGCATAAGAGACTTGGACATCTAAACATTCATCACTTAATCAAGCTCAAAAATATTGAGGCAGTAAAAGACCTTCCAAGAATATCAAAACCACAAAATTCTGTGTGTAAACCCTACCAAGTAGGAAAGATAACCAGGACACAGTTTAAACCCAAGAGCTCTACCTCAACAGAGAAACCACTCCAATTAGTTCATATGGATTTATGTGGACCATCAAGATGTGAAGGCACAGGGAAGGAAAAATACTTTATGTTGATCATTGATGATTACTCCAGACTTGGGTTTCTTTTCTAAAATAAAAAGCTGAAGCATTTGATAAATTTAAAATATTTAAGTCTTTAACTGAGAATCAAATAGGCAAGAGGTTAAAGGAAGTAAGATCAGACAGAGGAGGAGAATTTATGTCAAGTGATTTCAAGGAATTTTGTGATCAACATGGGATCAAGAGAGAATACACAATCCCAGTAACTCCACAACAAAATGGAGCAGTTGAGAGGAAAAAAAAAACACTTCAACAAATGGCCAAGTCAATGATAAATGAGAAGAACATTGGTCAAACTTACTGTGTAGAAGAAATGCACACATCAGTCCATATTCTTAACAAATCCCACCTCAGACCACATAGTGACAAGACACCTTATGAACTGTGGTATGGAAGACCTACTTCAATCAAACACTTCAAAGTCTTTGTGAGTAAGTGCTACATCAAGAATAATAATGAAAACCTTGGTAAGTATGATGACAGGGTTGATGAAGGCATATTCTTAGGATATGCTACCAACAATAAAGGATACAGATGCTTTAATAAAATATTGCATAAATTAGTTGATTGCAATGATTTAAAGGTTGATGAAGGAGTCCCAGTAAGAGAGGTCAGAAATAATGAATCAACAACAGAGGATATAGGTGAAGTTGAAGCTGAACAGGTCCAAGAATTAGAACAAGAATACTCTGAGTCAGATGAAAATGGAAACACTCAAGCAGACTCAAATCAATAGACAACATCAAATTCTTCCTCTAGAATTACTCAAAAGAATCATCCTGCAAGTCAAATAATTGGTGAGAAAGACAAAGGTGTAAAAACCAGGAGAAGGATAATAAAAAACACAGAGCAATCACATACAACCTTCATATCCATGGTGGAACCCAAGAACTACAATGAAGCTAGTGAATATGACAAATGGTTAAAATCAATGAATGAGGAACTGGATCAAATTGAGAAGAACAATACTTGAGAACTTGTTCCTAGACCTGCAGATAAGAATGTAATTTTTTCCAAATGGGTGTTTAAGAATAAAATAAATGAACAAGGACAAATTGTTAAGAATAAAGATGTATTGGTCTATAAGGGGTATGCACAAGTTGAAGGACAAGATTTTGATGAAACTTTTGCATCAGTGGCAAGATTGGAAGACATCAGAATGGTTCTGGCCTATGCATGCCATAAAAACTTTAAAGTATATCAGATGCATGTTAAGTCAACCTTTCTTAATTGAGACCTAGAAGAAGTATACATTGAGCAAACTGAAGGAGTTTCACTAATAGATAATTCTAACTATGTCTATAAGTTTAAAAAGACTTTATATGGACTAAAATAGGCACCATGAGACTGGTATCATAGATTGGAAAAGTTTATGTAGGACAAAGGATTTAGGAAAGGTACTGTTGACAGTAATACATATATAAAATATGAAGGTGATGATTTATTAGTTGTTTATGGTTTATGTAGATGACATTATCTTTGGATGCACTAATGACCTTTCAGTTCAGGGGTTTGCTAATTCAATGTAGACTGAGCTTGAGATGTCCATGATAGGAGAGATGCCATATCTTCTTGGTTTACAAATCAATGAGAGCTTTGTAGGGATATTTATCTCTCAAGAACAATATTTGAAAGAGATGTTAAAGAGGTTTTATATGGAATATTCCTCTCCTATTGGTACACCTATGGTGGTTGGTTGCAAGCTTAGTAAAGATGATATTTCACCTAATGTTGATCAAAGAACATATCGATCAATGATAGGCAGTCTTCTGTACATCACAACATTCTGTCCTAATATAATGAAGGCTATTGGAATGGTAGGTCATTATGAGTGTGCCCCTAAACAAATTCATTTAGCAGCTGTCAAGAGGATATTCAAATATTTGAAGGGTACAATGACTTATGGTCTTTGGTATCCTAGAAATCATAACTTACAATTAACTGCATATTCAGATGTTGATTGGGAAAACTGTTTGGATTAGAGAAAGAGCACCAGTGGAGGTGCATTCTTATTAGGTGATTCATTAGTAGAATGGCTTAGTAAAAAGAAGGGATCTATCTCACTATCAACTACAGAGGAAGAGTACATTGTTGCTGCTACTTGCTACACTCAGATTTTATGGATGTTACAAACTCTTGCAGATTTGAAGGTAACTTATACTGACCCAATTCCACTTCACTATGATAACACCAGTGCCATTAGTATCTCGAAGAATATTGTTCTCCATTCAAAGATGAAACATATCCTAATAAAGTATCATTTTCTCAAAGAGCAGGTTACAAACAAAGTTGTTTAGTTGAATTACATTCCTTCCACAGAAAAAATTGCAAACATATTTACTAAACCCCTAGACAAGACACCTTTTGAATATCTTCATCAAAAGTTGGGCATGGCCCCATTATCAACCTAAGAGAGTCCATCCTGTTAGGGGGAGTATGTATTGGTTGAATATCTGATACCTCCGCAAATTACTACCACAACTCAGGGGGAGCATGCTTTCTTTGAAATTGATGTCAAAGGGGGAGAAAAGGTCTAGTCTGAACGCTACAGTTGGAGGTCTAAGTAGAATAGTGTAGCCGTTCAGGTTTGCCATCAATGCCAAAGGGGGATATTGTTGGCATGTTTACATGTAGATTGTGCTTGTCATTGATGGTAAGAACAACAACGTTGTTGGTAGGTTTACAGCCAGAGTGTGCATGGAAATAACAACAATGAAGACTAAAAAGAGTGAGCTCGAGAAGCTCAGGAGGAATAGTGTAGAGTTTCACGCAAAGCGCAAGTGTGCACTAGGGTCGAGGGAAAAATTTTCCAAAGCTCAGGAGAGATAGTGTTCCAAGATGCACCGATGAGATCCCATACATCAAGGCTCACAAAAGGATCAAAGGTTGCAGAACCTTTGACACTTAGAAATTATTCCAAGTCAGGAAGATGCATAAGATCAGGAGGAGGAGCGATAGTGGCTGTTGGATCACCAATCCTGAAAACCCGATGTCTATTAGATCATATTCCAGTGACTAGAGAAAGCACAAAGGAGGAGTACAGATCTAATCCGTAGGATATGAGCGCCAAGGACCAACAATCGTCAGATCCAGTATAACGACGAAGAGGATAATGGCTAAGAGCCATCCTCCAACTCCGCGAAACACAAAATCATGATAAGATCTGAACCACTGGATCCAGAGGACACATGGAAAGAGATTAACATTTTKCTGACTCACGAGATGGAGAAGTCAAAGGTGAGAGTTGTAGGAAATCGCAATATGGGAAGTCGTGAAATGATCTGAGTTGTCAGATCACCAAGGATATGGACCGTTGAACCGATATGAAGCATTTCAGAGTTTCACGAGTTGGGATTTTCAAAGGAAACTCATAGTAGGAGTTTGTAATATGAAAAATTGTGATGCACCTCTCTTGCTTGGCCCTTGGTCACAAATGGTGGTCACATTGATGAAGGTTAAGGGAGGAGCTAGCACGTCACTAGGGTTTACAACAGATATCACCGAAATCATGAAATTCCTTGTCGAATAGGGTTGTGGTCATAGCCAATGGTCACATCAGTGGAAGAAAAGGGAAGGATCTAGTGTTTCTAGGCTCCACCTCAGAGTTTTGCAAGTTGAGAGTTTAGAGGAAACAACACACAACAGGAAATTGTGAAACACAAAATCACGATTTAATTGCAACCATCGATCAAAGGGAAAGATCTGGACCATTAATCTGATATGGAGTATTTTAGATTTCATGAGTTGGGAGAGTCAAGGCAACTCACAACAGAAGATTATGAAACACGAAATCATGAAGCACCCTAGTGCATGGCTCCAGGTCACAGCCAAAGGTCACATGAATGAAGGGGCTTAGAATCCAAAGAAGCCATAGTTGACTGGCTATAACTGCCAGAAAGCAGTGATGAAATTGGCCAGAGAGCTCAAGGATTTGCAGTGTGATCGCCAGGGGATTTGAAGAGTCTTTAGGTAACTGCCAGTGGAATAAAGACTAATCATAGAGACAATTGACAGATAGAAAAGTGTCAAAGACTGTAACTGCAACAAAGAGGATAAGCTCGACTGTGACAAAGAAGATGAAGAGTTGCACTGCTAGAGAAGGAAAAGAATCTCAGGATAAGCCCAACGATGATGAATGAATGGAGCTAATGACCAGAGAATATGAAGAGTTTGTATGATGATCACATAGATGACTCGACGTGAGAAAGAGATGCACGACAAAGAAGTGAAGGAATTTGGCTAGTCAGCCATATAGTCATAAGGAAGAGAGGTAGTGAACAACCATTAGGGCTGAACAGTGATGTAGTGAAGAGCATGTAGAGGCATTGCATAGTGGAGGCAGTTGATGCATAGAGAATATAAAAATGCAGAAAAAATAAGTGATGAGTGTTGTGGTTGAGAGGGATTTATGTGAGTAGAAGCAGGCTGTGTGCAGCAACTGAAATGCACAGAAGAGGCATTGCACATAGAATGGATATGGCACATAGAGAATAAAATATAGGAGAACAGAAAGCGCAAGTGGGGCGAGAAGAGAGACACTGATGCAGGAAGAGAAGAGTAGTGTAGTAGAATAGTGATGAGACTGGTAATCCATAGATGAATGTTGTATCACTGTAATAAATTCAAGAAAGAAAATATTTATATTTCAGGGTGGTCGGGAGGTGCTAGGGAGGACTGGTTTCCTCAGAGTTTCAAGTGGGTTCTTAAACACAAGTATTTGTAGCTTCCATCTGGTTGCATCCAGAAAAACCAGGGTGGCAAGGTGGTGCAAGGGATATCTGTTGTTCTCTGTTATACATGTCGGTGCCTGTGTGACTAGAAGTTGGTGCTTCCATCCAGTTGGTGCTGGAACACTTAGGGAGCTGGTGCTTCCTTCTAGTCGGTGCTAGAGAAACCAGGGAGTTGGTGCTTCCTTCTAGTGGGTGATAGAGAAAATAGAGAGTTGGTTCTCTCAACAAGTTGCAGCTTTCAAAATAGAGGTTGTAGCCTCAAGAGGAGTTGGATCTCATAAGTATGATAATGTAAAGAAAATAAATATTACTTATCATATCAAGAAGAAGAGGTTTTTCCCTTTATGGGTTTCCTCAGGAAATATCTATCTCTGTATATTTCATGTGTGTGATTGATGTTTAATACTCTATTTCTTACTTCTATGCATCATTATGATCATCATTGAGTGTTTTGTGAAGAGTTTAAAATGGGCATAATTTTTTAAGCACAGTAAAAACTGATTCTAGTTTCTATGTTAAAATCATTCTTGTACTGAGTTTTGTCCATTTGACCTCCACTCACAAAGCCAACATCCACCAAACATTTTGATGGGTACTGGGGTTACCCTCTTGTAGTCTGAGGGAAACTCTCAGTGATAACATTAATGGCGCCGTTGCTAGGGATGGAAGTGAAGATATCTTCCCTGGGAGAATGACAATGATAAGATCTGATATTTGATGGTGAACAAAGACCAGACACATTCATACTACATATCATTCACCTGACGACTCCATGATTAAAGAATCCAGTGGCGACTCCACAATTTAAAGAAGTCATATTTTTAGATTGAAGTCATTTTGGCTTAGGGTTTTTCTCCTTTTAATTTCTCTTATGTTCCTGATTTTCCAAATGTTGTTCCTACTATGGATGAGTGGGGTGATTTTTTTCCCATATTTAGAGAACATAGAGATGACAACCCTGCAAAGCATCTTCTTGAGTTTCATGAACTCATGCATTAGTGGGGAGTACATCATGAGGATGTATTAATGAATAGGTTCATGTACTCTTTAGAGAGAGATGCTTGTGACTGGTATCGATCCTTGCCCACTGCTAGCATCTCCTCCCTGGAACAATTTCATGCAACTTTTAATATGCATTGTCAAAATTTTTATTCCTCTGAGTTAATTTTTCATAGATGTTGTGAGGAGTATAAAGACTGTGTTCAGGATATAGCTGATTCTTATGAAGGCTGTGAGAGTGAAGAAGATTCCTTGGGTGAGGAATCAAATTTTTCGCTTCCTTGTTCATCTGCATCTGATGAAAGATGTGTTTGTTGTTGCAGTAAGGAAAGTGCAAAAAATGAGTTTGTTCTAGAAGTTGATGTTCTTTGTAGCCCCATCTCTAAAAAGACTAGATGTGAGCAACCTACTTTTGACTTATATGATGATGATGAGATATTGCTTCTTGGGTTAGATCTTGAAAGGCAACCTATGTTTAGTAATGAAGAACAATTTTCTCATGTTGGGCAGAAGATACCACTTGGCATGTCATTCAAGACTCCTCCTCTATTTGATCATTATGGAGATAGTGATGAAGATGCTGAGGTGTTTATCGAAGAGAAAGGAATCAAAATCCATCCTTCTAATGAAAGTGAAATATTTTACCAAGAGCAACGTGATAAAGATAAAGAGCCATCCATTTATATACACGAGGCTATTTCTTTCCATCAACTAGCAGATGTTATCGGAGCAGACAAAGGAGAAGTGGACCAACAACCCACATCAACCTTTTACTCACCTATTCTTTCCACAAGAATTCAACTAGATGTGAGCAACTATAAGGCATACCAGGCTTTCCAGTACCAAACCAGTAAGTTTTATCACCTATTTCATGACCCCATGGGGGAATACATGGAGTTGAATTTTCTAAAGGTAATAAAGACTCCCAACTTTATCTTACCTTTAGCACTAGGAGGAGAGAGGAAGAATGTAATCAATTTGCTGTCACAGTTTCATTATYCTTCATGGATTAGTGAAAAAGTAAATAAGTTTTTAGTTAGGAGGTTACTTGAATGGCTCTGGTGGAAGTTCACTTTCACCTAGCATTTTGTAAAKATCAATTAGTGTAGGATTGTACATAAATTATCTTTTGCTGGAGAATGTGAGTTTTCTTTCTTTTCAAGTAGATAGTGTACATATCAGCCTGTGGTCCTCAACATAATGTTTTTGGGCTCGACTCCACAACCCAAAAACTAAGGCACTAGAAGTGCTTGTTCTTGGCATCTCACAGGGAGCATGCCATCCCCTATGGAGCAAAATGTTATCACATAAAGTTGTAAAAGGGTTGCAGGATGACCAATTCTATGGTCTACATAGAAGCATCCAAACACAACATTCAAAGGCAGCCCATTTGGGGTTGAAAATACAAGCACCGGACAGGTTCATTTTTCAACGGTAAAGATCCCTTGTGAAGTTCTAATTAGCAACCCCTGAGCATTCAAAATTATAAATTTGCATGAGGTTAAGTGCCAAGCAGAATCCCTAGAGTTGCAGATCAAGTGCCACGCATCCTTCCTGATTAGATGGCCATTATTTACTTCAATAATACGAGCTTCGGGAGTTTCAACATCTTGACTCCAGGCTTCATCCAGAGTGCTTTCTCCCGGAGTTAAAGATCAAGCACCTCGCGTCCCTTCGGATCAGATGACCATTATTTACTTAGGGAATATAGGCTTTGGGAGTTCCATCATCTCCATCCCCAAATTCATCCGGAGTGCTTTCTCCCGGAGTAAAAGATCAAGGAACGCATGTCCCTCTGGATCGAACGATCATTATTTACTTCGAGAATCCAAGCTTCAGGAGTTTTAGCATCTCGACTCTCGGTTTCTCTGGAGCATTTTCTCCTGGAGTTGCAGATCATGCGCCATGTATCCTTCCTGATCGAACGATCATTATTTACTTCGAGAGTCTAGGCTTCGAGAGTTTCAACATATTGACCCCCGATTTCATATGGAGCGTTTTCTCCTAGAGTTGCAGATAAAGCGACGCGTTTCCCCCTCAGATTGATGGTTGTCATTCACTTCGGAGCTCTAGCTCTATATGCATACTGCCCCTGAGCTCTGAAGTTCCAAAGTATGTGGCAACCATTAGTTCGTACATATGGTGCTCTCATCAGTCATGACACTTGGCATCCATCTGGTGATAACACGTGGCACTCGGTCCAGGAACCTTTGGTAATATCATCCGCTTGTTTCCAAGTGACATGTATCACCTCTCTTTTCATGGCATGTCAACATAATGACATTAGGCTACCCCGTTAGCTACAGGAGATCATACTTTAAAAGGTTTTCTTATCCAGGAACCAAGATTACCGCCATATCCATGCATGGTTTTAATGGATCCTACAATTGGTGGGTGGATAAAATTTAGTGGTGGCACTAAATTTAGCAAAACACCCAGATCACAGATCGCAACTAGATCAACGACCACATTTCATTACGGGGATGCAACATGCTCGAACGATAAAATTCTTGAGCAGTCCCATAATTGAAACCATGGTATAGCAAAAGAGCTACGTAGCAGTTGGTGGTGAATTGTGGGCTCAAAAGTGGTGTGGATCCAAACTAACTTTGATGGCCCCACAATCACGTGATTATATGAAGACAAATCTGAGTGCAATGCATGGAAACCCCCTAGGCATAAAGCCTCATCCCGATCCTAATAAGAGATCAGTTAATGAAAAAGGAGTGGTGGTTGAAAGCTTGACTCACTCCATAAGTAGAAGGCGTGGAGGATCTAGCCATGGAGAAATAATTGTCAGCCCGAGGTACCACGATGGATGATTTTTCCTGTAGGCCCATGCTAAGCTGAGTTTGTGTCTGACAGGAGGATACACGCACAGTCTGACAGAAGAAGGTGCAGGTGAAAGACTTTGAATGCAATGGCCAGATCACACACCTGGCAGTCGTGGATTGATCTGGGTATAAATCGATTAGTTCAATCTTTTGTTAATGTCATCAATTGGTTGAGAAAATCTCCCTATTTTGTAATATTTTGATGCCTAATTTGTTCTCTGGTTATGTATCAAACTTGAGACTTTCACATTAATAGAAGTCAACTTCTCTAATCTCTTTGTAAAAATTGTGCTAAAACACTTGAGCATGGAGGATCTAGTCAAGCGTTGTAGTTCTATTGTAATGTAGGTTTGATTACAGTATTGTTGTGACTAGTTTTAGTTAGCTTCCTTGCTATCCTATTCCCCCTTATGCTGAAAGGCTCGAGCATGGAGGATCCAATCAAGTTGTTGTAGTTTCATGATAATGTAGGTTTGATTATTATATTGCTGTGACATATTTTAGTGTCTGAAATCTGAGTTCAAGAGTGCTCTTGTGCCTGATTTTTTCTTCACCAAGTTGCTTGAAATCCATATTCCCATAGCATTCTTGTTCACCTCTCTCACCAAGTCTTCCTTCTTCTCACACTTAAAATAAAATCATCGACTGAAATTAATGAGGCCCTCACTTCTCTGTGCATTGCTTGTCTAGTTTCTGTGTTAAAATCATTCTTGTACTGAGTTTTGTCCATTTGACCTCCACTCAGAAAACCAACATCCACCAAACATTCTAATGGGTACCGGGCTTACCCTCTTGCAATTTGAGGGTGACTCTCAGTGCTAACACAACCTACAACAAACCAACTGTAAGTTCCTCTTCTTTCTCTCACAATCTCCTCTCTCAGAATACAATATTCACTATATTCATAGCCACAACACATTTCCCTCATAAAAGAGGGTTGCCTTCTAGGGGAAAAAACCCTAACATAACTTCTATTGTTAGATATGCAACCTTATAATGAATGGTCCAGATTTACAATGAAATTATAATATACATTTACAAGGAAATTTTCCCTTCGGGGGCTTTGCCCTTGAACCCCCGTTGGGGTCCTGCTTCCCCCTAGACCTCGCAAGGGGGTAAATCCCCCCCTACACTCCCCCACATGGATGATTTTACATTCTTATGGGGTGTAAAGTCTTCATGGGGTATAAACATGGCTGAAAAAAAAAGACCTCTGAATCAGGAAGATAATCAGGCTCCACAACAAACAAACTCCCACTTGGAGATTGATCTCAACAACTCCACGAATGTTGTATCTATTGGAATATGAACCTTATTGGACCTGGAAAATTTCTCATCTTCACCTTCATTCTTGAAGACTAACTGAAGACGAGAAAGAACTCAGTTTCTCCCTGGTTACTCCCTTTGCTAGCATGTCTGCAGGATTCTGGCTAGTGTGTATCTTTTCCAATTTCAAATGTCCATATTCTAAGACGGATCATATGAAATGGTACCTCAGCTATATATGCTTATTCTTTGAATGGAAGGTTGATTTCTTTGCAAGATGAATGGAACTCTCACTGTCATAGTACAACTTGCTATTCTCCTTCTTCTTTCCTAATTCCTCCATAAACCTTTGTAACCAAATCATTTCTTTACTAGCCTCTATAGCATCAACATACTCTGCTTCTGTTGTTGAAAGTGAAACAACCTTTTGTAGTTTCAAAATCCAACTTATTGATGTTCCACCTATAGTAAAAACATACCCTATGGTGCTCCTCCTTCTATCTTTATCACTTGCCATATATGAATCAACATATCCCTCTAGAAAAGTGTCTGAACCTCAAAAACATAATGCATGAGTAGCAGTACCTCTCAAATACCTGAGAATCCAATTTACTGCCTCCCAATGTTCTTTACCTGGATTGTTCATATACATGTTCATAACTCCTACTACATGTGCAATATCTGGTCTTGTGCAAACCATCACATACATCAAGCTACCAACCGATGATGAATATGGGACCCTGGACATGTATTCTATCTCCTCCTCTATCTTGGGACACATTTCCTTATTTAATTTGAAATGGTTGGCCAAAGTTGTACTAACTGTTTTTTCATTCTGCATTCTAAATCTCTCCGGCACCTTCTCTATGTACTCACCCTGAGACAATGTCAATTTACGATTTTTCCTGTCTCTTGTTATTCTCATACCAAGGATTTTCTTTGCAGCACCCAAATCCTTCATCACAAATGAATTATCTAATTTCTTCTTGAGCACATTTATATACCGCATATTATACCCTACAACAAACATGTCATCTACATACAATAACAAGATAATATAACTTCCATTTTCTAGCTTTTTAAAATAAACACAATGATCATAATGACATCTACTATAACCTTGTTTTGTCATAAACCAACCAAACTTCAAATACCACTACCTTAGAGCTTTCTTTAGGCCATACAAGATCTTCTTCAACCTACATACCAAATTCTCCTTCCCTTTGACCTCATACCCCCGTGGTTGCTACATATAAATCTCTTCCTCCAAATCCCCATGGGGAAAAGTTGTTTTTACATCTAACTATTCAAAATGAAAATCTTCCACTTCCACAAGAATTAAAATAGTCCTAATTGAATTCATTTTAACAATAGGATAAAATATTTCATCAAAATATATACCTTTATTTTGTGCAAACCCCTTTACAACAAGTCTAGCCTTATGTCGCTTTTTTCCTCCATCTTCTTCCTTCAAATTGTAAACCCATATATTCTGCAATGCTGTTTTTCCTAGAGGAAACTGAACCAAGTACCAAGTATGGTTATTTACCAAGGAATCCATTTCCTCTTTCATGCCTTTCTCCCACTTCTTTTTGGCAGCTACCTGCATTTCCTCTTCATAACATTCTGGTTCACCAAAATCAGTCAACAATAAATAATATAATGAAGGAGAGTATTGTTCAGGGGGTCTACTTAACCTGATAGATCTTCTAACAACACTTGTAGGAGTTTGAGGTACCTGTTGCTACTATTGTTGTACATTTTGATTTTATGGTTCCTTTGGAATTTCTTTTTCAGCCATCTCATCAAGCACTGTGTATTTTGGTTTTTCTTTTTCCTGTTTCTTTTCCTGCAACTGATCTTTGTACATGACCTTCTCATTGAATATGCCATCTCTACTCCTACTGATTTTGTTATTTTCATAATCCCATAAGAGATAACCAAAATCATTAACACTGTATCCAATAAAGGTACACTTCTTGTATTTTTCCTCAAGCTTTGTTTTATTTTCTTTATCAATATGGACAAATGCTTCACAACTGAAAGTACTAAAAAAAGAAAAGTTTAACTTTTTACCTATCCATGCCTCATCTGGAATTCTACCATCCAAAGAGATTGAAGGTCCTCTATTTATTAATTAAACAACAATATCTACAACATCTGCCTAGAACTGTGAGGGAAAACCAACATGCAATCTCATACTGCTTGCACACTCCATGATTGTCCCATTCATCCTTTTTGACACACCATTTTCTTATAGTGTTCTTGGAGATGTCTTCTCTCTACGAATCCCATGGTATGAAAAAAAATCATCAAACTCTTTGCTGCAATATTCACCTCCATTATCTGATCTGAGACACTTCAACCTTTTTCATGTCTCATTCTCAACCAAATATTTCCATTTCTTAAAAGTATAAAAAACATCAAATTTTTTTCGAATGCAATAAGCCCAAGTTTTTCTAGTTGCATCATCAATAAAAGTAATATAATAGTGATAGAAACCAAGAGATGATTCCTGATCTGGTCCCCATACATCTATATTCACAAGATCTAACCTTTCACTCTTCTTTTCTTTTCCGAATCTGAGAAATCTGACTCTCTTTTGTTTTCCATAAACACAATGCTCATAGAAGTCCAAGTTAATTTGTTTAATATCTGGAAAAAAAAGAATCTGTGAAGTATCTGCATCCCCTTATCACTCTTGTGTCCAAGCCTATGATGCCACAGTGTTGTATCCACTCCTGTAGAAGCTAAAGAGATAGAATATTCAGTATTACTAGTACATAAATACAATGTACCTACCTTCTCTCCTTTTGGTATCACCAATGATCCTTAAGTGACCTTCCACACCTTATCTATAAATATAGATATACAACCTTCATTTTCCAACTGTCCTGTTGAAATTATATTTTTTCTTAGATATGGAACATGTATTACCTCTTTCAACAACCATTGGTTTCCATTTCTTTTCTTTATTTTTACCTTTCCCATTCCAACAATTGTCCATGGTGCATCATCACCCAAATGAACTTGTCCAAAATCACCTTCAACATAATCTAGAAAATGTTTCCTATGGGGTGTGGCATGAAATAAATCCCCTGAATCTACCACCCAAGACTCAAAAATATTCTCTACAGAAAGAATCAAAGAATCTTGTAACACATCACCTATTACATTTGCTTCCTGATTTTTCTCCTATTGTCCATCTCTTTGCTTCTTTGGAGCTCTACAGTCTTTCTTTAGATGTCCTTTCTTACCACAATTCTAGCACTCTATCTTTCCAAGTCTAGATTTGGATCTTCCCTTGCTATAATTCCCGCGGTTCCCTGAGCCCTTTCCTCTATCATTTTTTCTTCCCCTGTTCTCCATGTTCAACACATTACCTAATGTCTCACCTGTGCTTTTCCGTCGCATTTCCTCACTAAGGATAACACCAACAACATCATCAAATTTTAAAGTATTTGAACCAAAGAAATCGTTACTTACAACCATGACCAAGTTGTTCCATCTTTCTGGCAATGAGCACAAGATTAGAAGAGCCCTGACCTCATCATCAAAGTCCAATTTTACACAAATTAGTTGATTAGTAACCATATTAAATTCAATTAAATGATCTGCAATAGACCCACCTTCTGACATCTTCGTATTAAATAATCTCTTCATTAGAAATACCTTATCAGGCATAGAGGGTTTTTCATATAGTTAGGACAATGCGTCCATCAAATCCTTCGTTGTATTTTCTTTCGAAATATTGAAAGCCACCGACGCTACCAGGCTCAGTCGTATTGTTCTTAGAGCGTTTCTGTCAAGAATATCCCATTCTTTGTCCTTCATAGCCATCGAATTCTTTTCTATTCTACCCAATGGTAGGAATAGATCCTTCTGATATAAATAATCTTCCATATGTATCTTCCATAACTGGTAGTATTGGCTGTTAAATTTCTCAACCCTAAACTTTACATCTTCCTCCATTTCTCCCACTCGAACTAGGAACCCTCTTTTCATGTGAGTTACCTTTCGCTCTGATACTAGTTGTTAGAAAAACAGGATCACAGAGCAATACAATAAAACAAATGAGGAAATAAAACACAGAAAATACACAATACAATAGAGACACAGATATACGTGGTTCACCCAGTGTGGGCTACATCCACCAGAGAAATTTCCAAGTCCTTCCTTTATTATTATCCAACAAATGAAGGGATACAACCTACAACAAACCCACTGTGACTTCCTCTTATTTCTCTCACAGTCTCCTCTCTCAGAATACAATATTCTCTATATTCATAGCCACAATACATTTCTCTCATAAAAGAGGGTTTCCTTCTAGGGAAAAAAAACCTAACATAACTTCTACCGTTAGATCTAGGACCTTATAATGAATGGTCCAGATTTACAATGAAATTACAATATACATTTACATAGAAATTTTCCCTTCAGGGGATTTGCCCCCGAACCCTTGTCGGGGGCCCTCTTTCCCCTGGACCCCCCAGCCGTGGGATAGCCCCTCAAGACCCCACAAGGGGGGTAACCACCCCCTGCACTCTCTTGCGTGGACGACTATACAATCTTCTGGGGTGTAAAATCTTCATGGGGTATAAAAACGACTGAAAAACAAAGACCTCTGAGTTAGGAATATAATTAGGCTCCACAACCAACAAGAGAAAGATATGTTACAACATTATATACATGCACACATAGACATACATTGAAGCATACAAAAAGTAGTGGGAGAACCAAAAATATGCACTTTATTATATACAAGAACGGCCTAACCTTTCCTTTTTTACATAGTCACATATATATAGTTGATATTGCAGTTACCTATTAGTTACAACTTCTTAAATGATTGGTTGTTCGACTCTAATTTCTTTTTCAACCGATTCCTATATTTGACTTCTACAATTGACTTATCTAGTAGATTAGAGAGTCTAGTCAGCATGGTGACTATCCCCTACAACAACAATTTAGTAATAAAATCAATCATTACCACTTCCCATTTCTTCTCTGGAATTGGCAATGGATGTGGCAACCCCACTAGGTTTCTATGCTCAATTTTCACTCTTTGACATTCCATACATCTTACAATGTAATCAACAACATCCCTCTTCATTCCTATTCAAAAGTATTAGATTCTTGCTATTGTAATTTTTTTCTGGTATCCAGGATGTCTGACATATGGAACATTAGGCATTTCTTTTAATACCAAATTCCTAAGTTGTTCGGAACTAGGAACATAAATTCTATTTTTATGCACAAGTACTCCATCTTCTTTCATATTATATTCTTTAAATTTTTGTTGTACATTTTCCTACTGTAAGATTTATTTTACCTATAGGTAATGTTGATTTATAACAACAACATCTAAAAATTTGTTCTTTATGAACTATGCATACTAATGGTTATAGAATGCATGAGATGTACTCTTCTTCTGAGTGCAAAACCAACTTTATTTTCTTTTCCTTTGATATGCTTGATGTCAAATTCATACTCACTTAAAAATTTCATCTTGTCTTCCTGGTTTTATAGCGTCTGTTGTCACTCGAAACTGAATTTGGGTTGCATGCAAATCAATCCCGAGGCAACCTCGAACCACTTTGGATTGGAAGCTGCCCCCCCCCCCCCCCAACCCGAGAGGGATCTCTCGAACAATGTCACAATATGATCTTCAGTAAGCGTGAGAAGGTGGGCAGATTTATGGGTAAATGATAGTTTTGGATTTTTAGAGTTTGGGGGTTGGACCAGGGAAACAGTCCATTGGGCATGGAGTCAAGCAAAAACCGAAGAAAAGAGATAATAGCAGTGATTCTATAACTTACGGAAAATGAGCAAAGTAAGTCTATCTTTCAACAATTTGATAATCATGATGCGGTAGCAGAAAAAGAAAAGGAAAGGCCATCACAGTGAAAGCATCTATCAAGGAGGAATTTTCACTACGATAATCTTTAGAGGAAAACAAACGAAGGTTGATAACTAGATGCAAAGCGCTTATCTCGAACGAATTCTGACCAGTCACCTTTTCTCCATACCTCCTTTAGATTATCTAAAAAACATTTTTTTTGGAACTTTTACGCGCCTTAACAATTATAAAACATGCGTATACGTTGGTTTCTCAAAGGAAAGTCACGTACAAGTAATTAAATTATAAAAAAAATATTTTCACGTAATTGCGAGTTGAGTCTTGGTTTTGGTTAGTTTCTTGACTCTCTTTTCCCATACACAATCATCTATGACTTCCTGGAGATGAATTAAATAGAGCATGAATCAAAGGAGAAAGAGAATGAATGAATGCATGGGAAAGTAAACCAATGTTGGTTGGATCTGGCCATGTCTTCAAGCCCCTAAATTTCCCATTCTATTCTACTCCTTAGACCCAAAAACCCTTGTTTCCAGTCATTCTTATACCACGGGGGCTTCACCTTATTGACCAATATCGTATCACGTTCATTCATAAAGGTTTTTTTTTTAAATTATGAAAAATAAAGTCAATATATTATAGGTATTAGGGTAGGATATAGGGTACAATTGGGTTTATAGGTATTGGGGGGTATAAAAAGGGGTATTTTTGGTAAAAATATGAGATATCTAGTAAAAATAAGGTTTTTTTTTTTATGGGAAAATGTATTGGGAGGAGGGTTAAACAAAGGTATTTGGGGAGCTATTTATCAATATCTTGTGAAATTAGGTGTATTCTTTAATATCCCATGAACGAACAATCTATATCACAGGTTCATTGTGTGGACACACTGTGTCATGTACACTCCCCTATATGATTAAGAGATCTTCTTGTTTTTCTTTGGATCTACTGGTGTATCAGAGTCATAGGTATACCTTATTTATATTAGCTTGGGTGGAGGGACCTAGGGTCCTTTCAAGGAGAAATGTCGTGACAGAGTAGGTAACAACTTCACCTTAGACTGATTTTTTAATATAAAGATGCTCATTCCTTTGATTTATGGTGTTCTTAATGTGTAATTTATTGTTGTTGAATACTTATTTGTTTAGAACACTAATTGTTGCAAATATTTTCATATTTGATCAAACTAACTAGTTAGTTATTAAGATAACTATCCTCTCTTGTAGTCCCATGTGCGCAAGTCTTGCAGGTTTGAGCAGGGGTGATTGAGAAGGAATGGAAGAAATTCAAGCTTCGGATACATATCGAACGCTAGACCTTGAGTAAGTTATTATTTCTTTATTTCCTTAAATTTAGTTATTTTGATTAGATTATTTGCAGACTACTTGTTGGTTGAGTTTCTTGGAATTTGTTGATCTTTACATGGTCATTGATCTTTTTGGGTTTTCCCACAACCGTAGGGGATTTTCCCTGCAAACAGAACTAGACACCATACTGGAGATTCTATCTCCTTTGTGGGTCATTATAAGGAACTTGCATAACTTTTCTTTGGTTGTCTTGATTGCTTATTGATTTTATTATTGAGTTCAATGTTTTAGAAACCTAGGCCTTTATTTTCAGTTCTTGAGTCAATTCTTTTTCTTGAACTTTTGTGTGTTGCATGAACTATTATTCAATAACATAAGCATACACATGTATTTTTAAGAGGTAAGAGTTCATACATACACTCCTTTCCTTGGTGACAAGAACATACATGTTATGTAAAGAGGTATTATTCTTGTTTGCTTGGTCAAGGTCTTGTCTTGGTCTTTGAGGGTTCTCTTGGTCTCTCTTGGTTTTTGTCTATTCCCTTAGCGGTCTCAAAAGTTAGTTGTAGTTTATAAAATTAAAATAAAAACAAGTTCATTTGATGCTTCTATAGTTGTGAGTCATTATTGGACTTGCTCTTTGTTTTCCATTATTTTTTGGCTTTCTTTCTATCTCTGTTGTGCATTTTGTGTTTCAGGATTTAGACCTAGTTTTTCCAATTTTTCCGAGTATATACACTCTTTCATTTGAAAAAAAAATCATAAATAAACTTTTTATTAAATATTAAAGCACATACATACACTTCTTTTATAAGCGTAAAGTGTGTACATACACACCTTTATAGAGGCAAAAAGACGTACAATTGCACAAGTGTTTTTTTGAAATCTGGGTCATATACGCGCCCTATAGAAGGATAAGGTGCATACATATGCTYYCTATATAAGGAAATGGTGTGTGAAATACCTCATACATGCTATTTTCAGTTGTAAAGGGGCGTATGCCTCCAAAAAAGTGATTTTTATGCTTTTTTTTTCAGGCTTTTTTAGCCATGTTTTGTCTTTTTTGGGGATTTTGTTTATGAAATTTCTTGTGGGATATATGGTTAATAAATCCTTAAATTTTAGAATAAAATAAATTCTTTTGTATCTTTCTTTTCCTCATTTTGATCTCTTGGATTGCATAACTTTAGGACTAGTCTTGTTCTCAGGGTCTCAGTTTCCTGGTCGTTGTTGTAGTCATCTTTGAATCTTGAGTTCGTATTTGAGTTCAATACTTTTTTTTTTTTATTTCCTTGTATTTTTAAAACATAAAAAACAAAAAAAATCTTTCTTTTAGCATCCTTTGTTGTTTTTTTCTTTAGTAGAAAGAACAAGAAAATGAAAAACCTAGTTTGTTGCTAGTTTAGGTCTCTTTCCTTCTGTTTCATTGTTTTACTTCATATTTGAAAAAGAAAAATATATTAGCATAAGATTTTTTATTCTTCTCATGTTAAAAATAATTTCAAAGGAAAAGTAACAAATAACACTCTTTTGTTTACTTCTTGCATTGTGCATGTTGCATTAGAAAGATAAAATATTGCATTTCAAGGTTTGAAAGATTGTTCATGCATTTTTCTTTCTTGAAACACTTTTTCATTGTAGAATCATAATATTTCAATAACCTCTATGAGTCATGTTGAAAACAAGCAACCAACCTCTACAATTCATGCTAAGGGTGCAATTCTAGTCATTTCTATTCATACTAGTATCAACCTACCAGCCTCTATGAGTCATGTTTGGGTTTTGAGTCTAGTCACTACTAGTCATATTGGAAAAACATCACCAACCTATTCCAGTCATGTTGAATACAACCCACCAACCACTGCTAGTCATGTTGGGGGAAACCCACCAACCACTACAAGTCATGATAGGGGCATTGATACTGTTGAGAAACCTAGACGAATAGGATCTAATCCCAAGTTCCCTTGTAATATTTTCAAGGGAGATCACCTTACCCATTTGTGCCCTGGTATTCTAGAGGTACTAAGAGTGTGGTCCTTGTGTGAAGCACCTTCAAGTCCTGATTCATCTTCAGTTTCCCAACAACCTCTTTAGTCATTGGTTGATGA
The DNA here is from genome assembly GCA_032191745.1 of Picea mariana. Taxonomy (NCBI): domain Eukaryota; kingdom Viridiplantae; phylum Streptophyta; class Pinopsida; order Pinales; family Pinaceae; genus Picea; species Picea mariana. The sequence goes on from JASDQU010438509.1 coordinate 25,929, forward strand.
AGTGGCCAACCCAATGCAATCTTTGACTGATCCCACTCTTCTTTTGGGGGGTGATACGTCTCTTGACCATGTTGTCTCGTAGCCTGTTGAACCATTAGTTAAGGAATTGGTCACACCAATTAAATATTCGACCGATCCCACTTTTTTGGGGAGTTATGTGTCTTTTGACTATGTATTTATCATTTCTAGTTTAGTACCTTCTGAATAAGGGGGCATTTCACTCTCTTTGAGTACGGTCCCTCCAAGTCCTAGGATGGTTTCTTTTGATTGGAATTATCTTGTTGAGCCTCCCCTTTCTTCTTCCCCACCTTTTCAAATAATTGTTAAAGACAATTCAAAAGGTATTTACTGATGTATTGTTGTTATAGTACAAAATGCCTTATCTATGCATATAATTGCATCCTTTGCTAAAATACTACTGAGGCTTCCTCTTAAAAAACCATTTTTTGGAGAGTGTATGCATCCTCCTAAACTAATATACCATGTACACATGCATGTTGCATGCTAGTTATCCCACATACATATGCATATTTCATGCTAGATATCCTGCATTTACCTCCAAAAGTTGTAAAAAATATAAAATTACATGAAATTTGGTGGAGTTTACGAGCTATGGAAGGTTTCCTAACCATTTTACCCCTTGTTGCCCATCTCCAAACTAAATAACCATATTTTTCTCATATAAAAAGAGGTATTGGGGTGTGATTTATGAACATAGGCAAGAGAATAAGAAAACTGTGCCAAAATCCCTCCCCTTTCTTAGCCCAAGTTTTGCATCCCATTCTGAGCTTTAGCCTCAGCTTTCCCCTCCATCATTTCTCCTTATGCAACTCTTCCTCCTTCCCTTGGTGATATGTTGGTTGCGAGAAGATAATGTGGGATTTATTCACTTGAATCCATGACCTGGTTCATGGAGCGGTTTTCAACAAAGGTTGTAATCCTTTTTGTCTTGAAATTGAATAAAAGATTATGTCCTTGTCCCAAAATATTATGTTTGTATATTTTTGTTGATTTATACATTTATATATATATATGTCTAAACTTTGAAAGTGATAAATAGAGATTGCATATGTTGTTGCATTGTATTCCTAATATTTTTCAGGTCAACGTTGGGATGATATCCGTGATCTAGGAGGCAACAATAAGTGAAAGAGGTCTACACCGACTACAAGGACTAGAGGTGCACTCGTTAACCCTCTTTCCTCTCTCTCATCACTTTGTTTAGATGGTTTTGGTATATATTAAGTGTATACCAATATTTTAATGGATTTATTAGTTTTCCTTTACCTTAGACCCAGTATAGGTGGATTTTCCCCATAACAAAATTGGCGAATCCATTGGGGATTCTCTCTAGGGTCTTAGTGGGAGATCTTGGTTTGATTTGATTTTTATTTTATTTTTGAGTTTTTTGAGTGTTCTGAGTCAGGTTAGGTCTTTGGTCACCTTCCTGGTGCCTACCATATTCCTTTTCCCAAGTTTTCTATCGAAACATTTTTTTTTGAAAACTTGCAGGGGTGTATGCATCTTGTTCTATGTACAGAATGTGTACATATTCATTCTGTAGTACACTAGACCAACATACATATGCATGCTGGTCGTACACAACATGTGTTTCTATTGTTTTGGAGAATTTTTTCAAAAGATTTTCCTTTTCCTATAGGAAACTTGTGGTTCCCAGATCTTCTTGAGTTCCAGAAGATTCTATTGTTTGGGGTTTAGACAATTTGTAGGCTCAGATTGTTTATGAAATAAAAAAATAAATCCTCTTGTCTCTCTCTGTTTCCAAGAATGTTGGTTTATTTTTAGCTTGAATTTTAAGAAAAATGAGTTGCATTTAAAAAAAAATCCCCCTCATGGCTAGGGGGCCCATGAATACTGTATTTTGTAGTTTTTTTTAGCATCTTTTGTTAGTTTTTCTTTGATTGGAAGGAAAAAAAAAAACTAGTTTTTATGCTAGTTAGGTCTCTTTCTTTCTTTGCATTGCTTTGCATTTTTATTTGAAAAAAAAAAAGAATTAGCATAGGGTTGTGTTTTCTTCTCATCTTGAAATCATTTCAAAAGAAAAATAAGATAGAAAATCCTTTCATTTGCACTTTATTTTCACTCGAAAGTTGCATTATGTATTTTGCATGGAAATGATAAAATATTGCATCATTTTGTTTGAAGGATTGTTCATGCTTATTTCTTGAAACTCTTTTTCATTTGTAGAATTAGTGTAAAGTCTTATTTTCCAGTGTTCTAATTAGTTTCTTTTTCATAAGAGTCTCAAACAACATAAGTTGCACTTCCTTTCGTTGAGTAAGAAAAGCTCCTAAAATGAACATACTAATCTAAAATATATTAGTAACAATTTTTCTAGGGTTCACCAATAGCTTAGGCTAGGGACTTAGATTAGGTTTGGAGAGGTAAACTCTCCAAGGCCAACCAAAATTTAAGTTAGGTGTCTCTTCTAGGGTGTTAAAAATCCACCTTGTAATTACTTAATCCGGGAAGCTCCTCTAACACAAGAGTCAAACATGAGGCCACATGGAGGAAAATGATGAATATATCTACTCCTAATCCTAACAAAGAGTTTGGGAGAGTTTGTATTGGGGGTGAATCCTATAGCGTTATTGGTCCAACATTTTTCATAATTTCGAGACACTTGGATCTATCCAAGGTACTCTAAGAGTGATTCTAGCCCTGTTTCATTTTAGTTCTCAGGAGGATCTTTGGGCTTAGTTATCCTACCCATACACTCGCCCGACTGTTGACTATACCCCCTGGTTACTGATTACAATTTGGTGGCCTAGTTTCCATTATATAGGTTGACACACAGGTGACTGGGAGGGGTGTATCGTAGTACCTGAGGCAGACTCTATATTCTCTGGGCAACACCCAAAGGGATCGTTGGTCGAAGGTCTGGGTAACTGCTTATCCTGGCCAGTTGTTTTCCTTTGTGAATGCTTTGGAAAATTATGACTTCATCTCCCTGGGTTGGAAGCATTCAAAAGGGTCATTTGTTTGGCTTGTATATTTTTAAGATTTTCTTCTTAATGGTGTGTTATGTGCTCCCTATTTTTCCATAGTGATTTATTCGGTAATTTCTTTGGGTCTCTGACCTAAGGTGGTATACCACCCACTTTGCTGGTAGTGATTACTTTTTGGTCTTCCTCTTATAAACCTGGATTTGCCTCCTTATAGGTGTATATTTTTATAACACTGGTTCACCCGAGTCAGTGTGTGAGACTTTTACATAATTGAATGATCCCACAAGGGAATAACTTGTGCATAATATATTCATGGCCAAAGTTTCTGATGATACCAACCAAGGAACTCCTTTACAAGGGGATTCTTGTGATTTTCCTTTCTTTGGAAATGTTGGTGTCCCTTGAATGGCCATGTTATACATTCCTAGGTTGAATGTGGGGCTACCAATTTGGTTGGGTACCATTCCAAATGTCCCTAATTCTATTGACGCTCTCAGTTAAGCACCTTATCTCATGGGGATCATGTTGATGTACCTTCATCAACAAATTCTTCTCCTCCTCCTTCTTCCTTCTCTGGTGAAAGTATAATTACTAGTAACCAAAAGTATAAATGAAATAAAAAGAGGATCAATAGGAAGAAGAAATCACCAACCTCTATGATTCATGTTGGAGATATCTCATCAACCTCTTAAAGTCATGTTGAATACCAGCACCCAACCTTTGCAATCCATGCTGGGGGAAAGCACCTAGCCTTTGCAATTCATGTTCGGGAAAAGAACCTAGCCACTGTTATCCATGATGGGGGGAAAATTCCAATCACTACTAGTCATGTTGGTGGCATTGATTCTGCTGAGAAACCTAGACATATAGGAAGTAAGCCTAAGTTCCCTTGTAATATTTGCAAGTGATATCACCTTACTCATTTATGCCTTGGCCTTACAAAAGCACGAATATTGTGGTCCCTGTCTACAATCTCTTTTGATTCTGAGTTTTTTGAGGTTTCCTCACAATCTATTTAGCCAATGGTTGAGAAACTGGTCATGCCGATGGAATCTTCGACTGATCCCCCTCCTCGTTTGCGGGGTGATGCACCTTTATACCATGTTGTATCAAAACCTATTTATCTAGTGGTTGAGAAAGTGGTCATGTTGATGCAATATTTGGTTGATCCTAATCCTCTTTTGGGGGGTGATGCGCCTTTATACCATGTTTTCTCACAGCCTATTCAACCATTGGTTGATAAAGTGGTCATGTCGATGCAATCTTTGACTGATCCCACTCCTATTTTTTGGGGTGATGCACCTTTAGACCATGTTTTCTCAGAGCCTATTCATCTACTGGTTGATAAAGTGGTCATTCCAATGCAATATTCAACTGATCCCACTCCTCGTTTGGGGGGTGATGAACCTTTGTACCATGTTGTCTCACAGCCTATTCAAATAGTGGTTGAGGAAGTGGTTGTTCCGATGCAATATTTGGATGATCCCACTCTTCTCTTGGAGAGTGTCAAGTGTACCAAATTGTTCATGTCGATGAAATATTCGAATGATCCCACTCTTCTCTCGGAGAGTGTCGATTCTACCAAAGTGGTCACGCCGATGCAATCTTTAGTTGATCCCACTCTTCTATTTGGGAGTGATGTGTCTACCGACTATGTTTTTAGTATTTATAATTCATTAATTTAAGAACAAGGGGTAATTATACTCACTTTGAGAAAACCCCCTCCAAGTCCTAGGATGGTTTCCTTCTATTGGAATGACCTTGTTGAGCCTCGCCTTCCTTCTTTTGCACCTTTTCAAATAAGGGTTAAATTTAATTAATTTTTTTTAACCGATGTATTGTGGATGAAGGAGCCTCTCCAAGTATTTTATCCTCCTCGGCTTGGAAAGATTTGGGTTCTCTCAAGCTTGTGCCTGCTTCACATGAGTTGTTGTCTTTTGATGGATGTCCTAGTGAATATTTGGGGGTTCTTCCTCATTTACCTATCTCCTTAGGTGGAAATATTGTCGGTGTCAATGTTATAGTGGTGCAAGGCCCGTTAGAGTTCAATATCCTTCTCAGGAATGATTATGTATATGCTATGAATGTTATGGTGTCTACACTCTTCTTGGTGATGCATTTCCCTCACAATGGAAGCATTGTCATTGTTGACTAGTTTGCATCTAATAATCACCATCTTAATTCGATGTCAGTTTAGGCTACCCATTTATATGTTACTAGTATTCATGTACACTCTACCATGCCACATATAAATGATGTGGCATATTATCCTCGGTGTTCAATTTCTCCTGAGCATGAACTTGTTCACTCATGTTTTCCTTTTCGAGACTCAGTATCAACAATTGATCCTTTGGTTTATCTAATGGGGGCATGGGAGCCCTTGCTTCCCTCTCTTATTCTAAGTGATCTTGAGTTTCCTTTCGAGTCTGATCTCATTGTTTATAGATCCTCAATCCCTTATGCTTGTGATTCTTCATTGATAGACTCTACCAGTCCTGGCTAGAACCTCCATCGTTATATGGAATATGGTCAGTTTTCTTCATTCTTCGGGACTATTGACCCTCTGTGTTCGCATGATTTCTCAAATATTGAATTACCTTCGAATGAGGCTATCCTTGAATCCATGACTATGGTTTATATACCGTGGGAATATTTACACCATGTTTTATGTTTTCTTCCTTTTTGGGATACTTTTCAGGTTGACTACCGAAGAGACTCTTGGTCAGAGCCTAACAACGAGCTCTACTTGAACCAGCACTACGCATGAGCCGTAAGGATTTGTGGTGCCTTATACCATATTGTACAGTCTAGGTTTTTTGTTTTCAAGTTTTGTATTCAGTAGAAGCTCTTTATTTTGAAGTTTCTATCTATTTTGGATTTATTAACTTTTGGATGAGTTTTATTGGCCTTATATGCATGATATTGAAGAATTTTTTCTTTGACATATGTTCATCATATCAATCCGTTCTGACAAGTATTGACCTTGAAACTGGCATATAGGTTAGGTTTTTCCCTATTTTCATTTTTCCATTATCTGTTTCCTGGTTCATTTCTCCTTATGATCAACCCCACCGAATTGCGACACTAACCTTCCTTGTTGATAAGTGTGTCGTACTTTATGTGGTAGAGCCTTCCTTCCATGGGAATTTTAATTAGAACCTTTTTTTCCATTTGGTGCCCATGTTGAAGTACTTGATAGGCACAGGAGTCCATTTTATCCCCACCATGACTTTTTGTTTAAGCCGTATCTTTATTCTTCATCATTTTTTTGGCCTATACCCATGGGACTCTGCTAGAGCATGGTTTGAAATCTTTCAAGCTCACTTAATCTTTGAAAGTAACATCTAACGAGAACTTATTTATTATTTTCGATCACATTTGGATTAATTAAGAAAATAAGCCCCCCTGGACTCTTCTTTAATCCATTTTCAGACTCTCTAAATTGAAAAGATTATCGAACGATCTTATTTACCTTCACGCTCGTCAAACTAAAATTTGAAGGAACATATTTCCAGTGATAGTTTATCCCTTTTTCAGTCTGGATGATTAATTTATGAATAAAGGTATGCCCTAGGAGATTTGTTTCACTAGGAGAGTATTCTCAGGCATATGTTTAACCCTTTTTCAGGCTTGAGGGACTAAATTTTCGAAAAAGGGCCATTCTCCTTGGTTTTGGTTTATCTCTTTTTTAGGACTTGGAGATTATCTATGAAAAAGGAACCCCCCCAGAGTCCATAAGTAATATATTTTAAGACTCCCTAAATATGAAAATATCACCGAGTGACCTTGTTCCTTTCACACTCATTAATTGGTCCAGAAAGAATATATATTTGGCATAAGTTTAACCCTTTTTCGAGCCAATAGTGTATCCAAGAAAAGGTACACCTTGGGAGACATGTCTCACCAAGACAATTCTCCTAAGTTATGTTTTATACTTTTTCAGGCTAAGGAGACTAAACTTAGAAAAAGGTTTGTGAATACATAGTTAAGATCTTTTTAGACTCCTTAAAATTGAAAATATAGCCAAGTGATCTTGTATCTATCACACTTGTTAAAATGGTCTTGAAAATAAATCCTTTCGGTATAAGTTTAACCCTTTTTCGAACCTGTTAGCACCGAAAGTCACACTTTGACTGCTAAAGTGTAATATCAAGACCCATTAGAATGTAAAAGATAACTTTGGTTTTGAATAGGTGGATCAACAAGATGGATAAAGAAAGAGATAGGGATGCAAACTATAGATTAGTAGGCTACACCAATGGGAAATGGAGTCACACACATCCTACTCATCGAAGGCACAAAAGATGCTCAACAGAAAACAAGATTATATGCTAATAAGTGGAAGAATGAAGAAGGAAAACATAAGGTAGAATGTTCACTAAACAAATATCCTCTCAATTTAATGAATCAACAAATACTTGAATATAAACAATGACTGATGGGAAAAATACAACAGATCCTCTGCTGCTTAGGGATCCATAAATCATTGACAACCTTTGATCCTTAAATCTACAATGTATTCAAATAAGAAGAAATATAAAAAGAAGAGTTACAATCTGAAATCACAACTTTCATGAGTCTCCAATAGCAGTAATTCTTACAATCATAAAATGCCCACAGGCTTACAAATGAACACACACAGAAAAATTTCCTACTCCTACTATCTCTAGTCTCTCTTGGCTCATGAATCCCCTTCTTCAAGAGATATCTCCTTATTTAAATAGACAATAGCGTCCAAATTAACTAAGGAGGTTGAATCCCATCTCCTCCATTGGATTCTAAGCCTTGGAGATAGGTGGCAACAATCAAAGAGACAAAAATCCAACAAACTGCTAATTTTCAGGAATTTGTTGGAAGTCATTAATAAAATGTCTCCACCTCATTGCATGAGACCTTTGTTGGAGCCAAATATTAGGTGCAAATGTCCCTTGAAATATAATTGATCCTTGAGAATCCATTAGAATCCTCCTTGATAGGTGGAAACTTCCCAACAAGGCAAATATCAAAATCTGTGATCGTTACAAGAAATTAGGTAGTGTCGTTGTGCAGAGTGGGTAGTGCCACTTCTATATAAAATATATTTCAAACCATAACACATTTTGAAAAACTGAGAGAGTTTTTTGTTATTTGGAATTTCATGAACAAAAGTCTCCTCCAGTTTTCAAAAATACCTTCTCAATTGTTCACAATAAAAGTTTTAAGTTAATGACTCAAAACTAGTAAAATAACTCTGCACAATTCGTTTTATGCCAGAATACTATGCAACACCTGTAGGTAGCACCTAAATGTGTTGCACCTATATGCATATTCTGTTCTTTGTGAAATATTATGCAACACCTTTATGTAGTGCTACTTACGTTGCATCTGCATACAGGTTTGGGTAGCATTGCCAAAACGCAGCGCCTTTGAATCTTGAATATGTACAGAGCAGTGTGTGTTCTTTCATGATGACAAAACCATTTTACTTAGGTTCCTTGACTGTACCATAGGTAGTTCCTTTTACCACTGGGTTAAGCTAGCACTTAGAAAAAACTCAAAATCCATATAGGCACCTTAACCAATCTTGTGTTAACATAGGCTCCATGGGGAATAGAGTCCTCCATGTGAGGCTCTAAGAACTCTTGTAGTTTCAGTGCCTTATCCTTTGGGATTGTGGAGTCATGCTCTCAACATTTAACCTCTACAATCTTCTTTGATATGTGAACTTCAGCTGAAACTAAATGAAAATGAAAAATGAAACTGAAAAAAATGATGAAAACGATGCTTGTTCAGCAAGCTTATTGCACACACCTACTCTAATTATTGGGAAAATGAAGCATTCAAGTTACATGAAACACTCAATGAAGCCATTTCATCATTTTTTCGACTATTTGAAGCTTTGAAATGTGTTTCCTTAAGCACCATGGATAATTCTTCCTTGAAGGCACGTCAAAGAAACATTTGACAATACACTTTCCATTGAAGAAATCAATGAGCCTATGCCCACTTTCTACCTACAGACATGCTGCAAATGGATCCTTAAAAACATCATCAATACTTGCCCCTGCAACATTTCTTTGTGTAAAAAGGAAAAGTACTGCATTAGGTCCTTCCTCCACTGTTCTTGGTTGTTGTATGGCTTGCTGATTTTCTGATTCATCCTCAATGCATATGGCCTTGGTCCACTCCTGATCATGAGGTGTATTAGGAAAAAGGATTAGTGATGCTTGTCTTTCTTTAATTTCAACATTTCTCATATGATTACATGGCATTTGATCTTGGTTTCTTGATGAAACTGAGCTTGTGTCTTTAAGAGGAATAGGGGGTTGATAGGAATGTTCATCACAATTAGAAGTTCTTGGGAAACTGCATTCTTCTGTCTTATCCTCTGATTGTGAGGGATATTCATCATAGCTTGTCTTATGGTCCCAATTTCTCAGTTTTTCACCCTCTAAAATTAGATTATCATTTGTTTCTTCTTTTTCAGCAACAAAAATATGACATGAGGGTTGAAACAAGCTATTGTTACTTTGATGGGAAGAATATTTCTTTGATATAAGGTCTTCAACAGACTGTTCATGGAAATCATCTTCATAATTATCATACAAAGGTGAATCAATGACCATTTGACTATTAATGGCTGAGGGGATTAGTACAATAGCTGGGACAACTAGTTGTTTAGGGAAAACATCCTCATAGTCATCAAAACTTGGAAAATCATGGCACATTGGTTCATTAACAATAGGAGGGACTAATAAGATATGAATTCGGTCATGACAAGCTACAACACTATTCTCATGATGAAATAAATCTGAATCTAATATGACCTCATGACTTAAAGAATCGAGAAAAGGAGATAAGGAAATGATAGATTGTCCATATTGATCTTTCTCTTGGGGACCTATATTTTGAAATGAATGATGCATTTGTTCTTCAAATTTAGGAAAAACATTATTAAACTCATCATCTAAGTCTTTGTTTCTGCAATCATCCTCTTCATCATCACTGCTAGAGGAATCACTTGCTTAATCTTGAATATATGATGCATATCTCTCACAACAATTCTCAAAAAGTCTTTCAGCTAGATAAATTATCTTGCAATGAGAATAAAAAACATCATGAAAGTCCTTCAAAGAGGAAATACTAGAAGAAGGGCATGCTCTATACCATTGCCTCACATCTCCTTCCAATGAATACATGAAAATTTTCATTAATATATCTTCATAATGGATGTCAAGCTACTGCATCAAAGCATGGAATTCATGAACATGCTCAAAAGGGTTGTCATCCTCACCTTCATAAAATCTAGGCAGCAGATCTTGCCATTCATCAATTTGAGGCAGAGGATGTGGATAACCATCTATGGTTGAGAGGTTGAGTGAGGCAAACCTACTAGCCAGGATAGCCTTCATAGCCATTTGATTTGCCTCATTCCCAGTGGAGTCACCAACAAATTCTAAAAAATGGAGTCACCATGGTGAATGTGCAGTATTGAAGGTGTCCAACTTCAGTCACGATCTAAAGCTGGAGCTATTCAGTTTCATTCATTCCAAGGAGATTTTCAATCTGCTCAAATCCATCCCCGACAATGACGCCAAAAATGTTAGCACTGAAAGTCACACTTTGACTGCTAAAGTGTAAGCTCATCACCCATCAAAATGTAAAAGACAACTTTGGTTTTGAATAGGTGGATCAACAAGATGGATAAAGAAAGAGAGAGGGATTCAAATTGTAGATTAGTAGGCTACACCAATGGGCAATGGAGTCACAAACATCCTACTCATCGAAGGCACAAAAGATGCTCAACAGAAAACAAGATTATATGCTGATAAGTAGAATAATGAAGAAGGAAAACATAAGGTAGAATGTTCACTAAACAAAGATCCTCTCAATTTAATGAATCAACAAATACTTGAATATAAACAATGACTGATGGGAAAAATACAACAGATCCTCTGCTACTTAAGGATCCATAAATCATTGACAGCCTTTGATCCTAAAATCTACAATGTATTCAAATAAGAAGAAATATAAAAAGAAGAGTTACAACCTGAAATCAAAGCTCTCATGAGTCTCCAATAGCAATAATGTTTATAATCATAAAATGCCCACATGCTTACAAATGAACACACACTAAAAAATTGCCTACTCCTACTCTCTCTAGCCTCACTTGGCTCATGAATACCCTTCTTCAAGAGATATCTCCTTATTTAAATAGAAAATAGCATCAAAATGAACTAAGGAGTTTGAATCCCATCTCCTGTATTGGATTCTAAGCCTTGGATATAGCTAACAACAATCAAAGAGACAAAAATCCAACAAACTACTAATTTTCAAGAATTTGTTGGAAGTCATTAATAAAATGTCTCTAGAACATTGCATGAGGACTTTGCTGGAGATAAATCTTAGGTGAAGGTGTCCCTTGAAATCTAACAGATCCTTGAGAAGCCATCCAAATCCTCCTTGACAGGTGGCAACCTCCCAGCAAGGCAAATATCAAAATCCATGACCGCTACAGGAAATTAGGTAGCGCCGCTGTGCATAGTGGGTAGCACCACTTATATATCCAATATATTTCAAACCATAACACATTTTGAAAAACTAAGAGATTTTTTTGTTATTTTGAATGTTATGAACAAAAACCTCCTCCAGTTTTCAAAAATACCTTCTCAATTGTTCACAATCAAAGTTTTAAGTCAATGACTCAAAACTGGTAAAATAACTCTGCACAATTCGTTGTTTGCCAGAATATTATGCAATGCCTGTAGGTAGTGCCCGACTGTGTTGCACCTGTATTCAACTTCTGTTCTCTGTGAAATATTATGTAGCACCTTTACGTAGCACTACTTACACTGCGTCTACATACAGGTTTGGGTAGCATTGCCAAAATGAAACGCCTTTCAATCTTGAATATGTACAGTGCAGTGTGTGTTCTTTCATGATGACAAAACCATTTTACTTAGGTTCCTTGACCGTACAATACATAGTTCCTTTTACCACTGGGTGAAGCTAACACTTAGTAAAAAATCAAAATCCATATAGGAACATTAACCAATCTTGTGCTAACAGAACTGACTAGATTAATTACCAAAAAGGAACACTCTAGAGTCTTCTTTTAGTGTTTTTCAGACTCTCTAAACATGAAAAATGTTTGAGCTTACCTTCTCTAGGCTCATAAAAATCAACATGGAAGGAGTCTTGTTGTTGCATAAATAACCGCATCACATGTATCATCCTTTCATCTTTGTCCTAATGATGGATTCATGTTGCTATTAAATGAACCTCCAAAGCATTCCTTATATGAAAGCCTTGGAAAACTTTTACCCTCGCGATTTGACACCTTGACCCATGGAGGAATTTTCCTAAGTATCCTTATCCTGCACATGTTTCCTTGCACTGAGCATCAATATGTTCCATGCAATTGGAACTAGTTTTCTTTCCCATGACACTCATTCCTCCTTTGTAACGTAGAATTCTTTCATTCTTTTTCAAGCTTGTTAAAATTTTGAAAAAGACAAAAAATTAAATATTCCAAAAAGAGGGGATGGGATATACATTATCTTTTATCAGTAACAAGATAGTCACCCTTGGACAAAGAAAATAATTCTATTTGTTTTCCAAGCATTGGGATCTAGTATGACCTTAGGAAGTTGTTCTCATTACATAGAGCTATGTCCTCCTCCATTTGGTTACTCTTCCAAACATATGGAGAGTTTGTGATGCCTCATGTATCACATAATTATGTCAAATATATGCTTCTTGAGTCTCATCATTTCGTTGTGCTTTTGTCCAATGGAATTTTTATCCAACCTGAGTCAGACATTCTGTAGTTTATCTCTTGACTTTCATGAGTCAACCATCCCGAGAGTCTAGTCAAGTTTATATTCAAAATCAATGAAGTTTTGTGCCTCATGATCTAGATCCTCCAATATTTCCCCAACGAAATGTTGAGGACCTTAGGGTAGTGATTCTTAGACTCCTATTGTAATCCTACCTGAGTTTTTAAGATATTGAAGTTGTTGCTCGAGCTATGAATTCCTCATCTCCAGCCACATGCATCAATGATTCTTGAATATGCATATTATATTCTACTTGTATATCTTTAGATGATCTTGAGAGGTAGATCCATTGTTTATTGTTCGTGACTGCACTTTATATGGAAATTTATATTTTTTCTAGTAGTCATATATGACATGGATTTGTAGTGTACTTTATTGGAATACATACTTAGTTCATCCTGAGCATGGGTATGCCCGCCTTGGAGAGTTTATCATTGCTTTGCATATGACATGCTCACAAACACTCATCTCAGGCTCACTCAACTCTATGCCCTCTCACTGGTAAAGATATTGTAATGTATTTTGACCATCAGTTGCTCTTATGACCTCACATGTTATGGGCCATCTATTATAGTCCAAAATTCCTTATATGTGCATACAAGACATTGGCCCTTCCTTTTGCATACTTTTCCAAAAACTTGTTTAGGATTCCTCTTAAAAAACCATTTTCTGGAGAGTGTACATGTCCTTCTGAACTAATAGATCGCATACACATGTGTGCCACAGGTTAGTTATCCTACGTACATACACATGTTTCATGCTAGATATCCCATGCTTACCTACAAAAGTTGCAAAAAATATAAAATTGCATAGAATTTAGTGGAGTTTACAGGCTATGGAAGGTTTCCTAACCATTTTACCCCTTGTAGTCCATTCCCAAACTGAATGATCATCTTTTTCTCATACAAAAAGAGGTCTTAGGGTTTTATTTATGAACATAGGAAAGAGACTAAGAAAACTTTTCCAAAATCCCTCCCCTTTCTTAGCCCACATTTTTGCATCCCATTCTGAGTTTTAGCCTCAACTTTCCCCTCCAGCCTTTCTCCTTATGCAACCCTTCCTCCTTCCCTTGGTGATATGTTGGTTGTGAGAAACTAATGTGGTATTGATGCACTTGGATCCATGACAAAGGAGCCCAAACCTGGTTCATGGAGCAGTTGCCGATAAAGGTTGTAATCCTTTTTGTCTTGAAATTGAATAAAAGAGTTTGTCCTTGTCCCAAAATCTTATGTTTATATGTTTTTGTTGATTTATACTTATATATCTGTGTCTAAACTTTGAAAGTGATCCGCAGAGATTGCATATGTTGTTGCATTGTATTCCTAATCTTTTGCAGGTCAACTTTGGGAGGAGATCCATGATCTAAGAGACAACAATAAGAGAAAGAGGTATACACTAGCTGTAAGGACTAGAGGTGCACTCATTAAGCCTCTTTCCTCTCTCTCTTCATGTTTTTTATATGGTTTTGGGGTAGCTTAAGGGTAGAAAATTATTTTAAGGGAGTTAGCGCTCTTCCTTTAACTTAGACCCAGTATAGGGGGATTTTCCCTGTAGCAATTGTATATGAAGGATCCTTTGTAAGTATTTTATCTTCCTCAACTTGGTGAGATTTGGGTTCTACCAAGATTATGTTAGATACCAGTGAGTTTATGGGTTTTGATAGAAGACTTAGTGAATATTTGGGGATTCTTTCTTAGTTTTGTGGCGTCCTTGACCATCCAGGCCTGCTGGGAAACACTACCTAATCAACTGTATCTTTGCTTCTCTGCTCTGATACCAATTTGTAATGTCCCCGACCACCCAAGATGAATTTTTCACTGAGTAAACATCTTTTTACATCCACGACAACCCATGTCGGGCCATGCTACTCCAAAAAAATATCCTCCTTGTATATATATATATATATATATATATATGTATGTATGTATGTATGTATGTATGTATGTATGTATGTATGTATGTATGTATGTATGTATGTATGTATGTATGCATGTATGTATGTATGTATGTATGTATATCTAATGCAATTTTAACCAGACATAAACATTCTATTCATACACATATTCGTGCGGAAGTGACAATAACACTTACAATTTTAACAGATGATTTATGTTATTCTATCACACAACATAATGCATAAATAACAGTAAAAGAATACATGCAGTAATCACAGGAAAAGCCCATAAATATAACAACATATATAAATACACAACATGTAACCAAACTTGGAAATGGTATTTATCTCTTAATTGACATACACTAACTATGTGCAAACTTTCCACGAACCTCCCAGCCTTAGACCACGTTGCTCATCACTCTCAGTAGTGGGTCACTTCTGAGCTGAGACTAAACCCCACCCAGGTGAAAGGGATTCATAGAGTTGGCTAAGGCTCTAGGAAACAACACAATGCAACCAAAAGGATTCTCTCCAAGGAGCCTACTTACGCCCACAACTCATAGACTCTCATTCCCCACATGCCTGTCAAACCCTAGGATGTAAACACCATCATTGTTCCACATTACATCGAATTCTCGACTTCCCTTTCCAGGGCTTTAGCAATAGTACAGACTGAGAATTCACAGAGCTCTATAGCTGTTGTTGGAATCCCTCTAGGAGGAATCACTTCCCCAACAAACTCTCTCACCTGGAGAGAGTTGCTCACAAGCCTGACAAGCTGCCTCTTCAAACCACAACATAAAAATTGGGTAAGACAAGGGGACAAATCAACAAATTACAGAGGTTCACAATGAAGGAAAAGGCTATGGCTGTGTGCTTGTTTTGTGCATGCATGAACTTCTCAAAGGATGGACAAAATCCCGACGATAATCTTGTGGGAAACAAAAATGGCCAGACTGGTGAAAATCCTTTGGGTGAGAAAAAATGGTGAGAATGGTGAGAATGCTCAATCCCAAGACATAAATAATGGTGAGTGCAACCCCCACAATGGTGGAAATTCCCACATAAATCTGCATGCCTCCTGGTTAACACTTGGCTCTCCAGGAGCTCGATCCTCTCCACTTGGAGTTTTTTACCCTCCCCAAAGGAACTTAGGATAATTAGGTTTATTTTCCAACTTTAGTATTTTTTCTGGAAATACATTTTAATATTCCCTTGGGTTAATCCCCCAAGATTAGCCCCTCTTTCCTAGACTCACAACCCCATTCCTTTCCCTACCCAATGGAGCTTAGTCCCCCATAACTCTTTTTTCATGGTCATTCTACATGCAACGATGTATTTTATTAATAATATGCATAATTACATATACAAAATTAGGCCCACTGGCCTTAGCATCTAGGCTTTCCAACCTAATAAACACATAAGCCTAGTAGCTTATAATTACTTGGCTCACCAGCCTACAAAACATGTTACATTCATAATTACAAACAGGGATCATCCTTGGGATATTACAATACCCTCCCCTTATTTTTCCACTATCCTTAGTGCAACTCATTTACACAACATCAACAAGATTTTCAAAATCTTCAAAAAGATGTGGGTATTCTGCCCACATAGTGTCTTCGTGATCCCATGTTGTGTCCTCGAGACCATAATAGGTCCACTAGACCTTTACAAGCCTTATGGATCGATTCTAGAGTTGCTTTCTTTTCTGGTATAGTATGCGCACCATATACACTTGAAAAGCACTTTCTTTCTCCACCCGAATCACATTCCAATCAATAACATGATTAGCATCAGATATATAATTCTTAAGCAATGACACATCAAATACACGATGCATAGACATATATTCAGGTAATGCAAGCATATAAGCTACTGGAACAATCCTCTCTAGGATTTCAAACGGTCCACAATATCTGGCTGGCAACTTGGAACAGTTTCCCAGCTTCAGGGAACTTCTGTTGGCTTTCACCTTCAAGAAAACATGATCACCCACTTTAAATTCCTTGTGAGTTTTGTTCTTGTCAGCATAACGTTTCTTCCTATCTTGGGCAGGCTTCAAATTCTCTTTAGTCTCCAACATTTTCCCTTCCTTTTCCTTGAGCAACTCTGGCCCAACCACTGCCCTATCAGTTGGGTTGTCCCAACTTACTGGTGTGTTGCACTTTATTCCATAAAGTGCTTCAAACAGACTCATCTTCAATGATGCTTGATACCCATTGTTGTAGGCAAATTCTACCAAGTGTATATAATATTCCCATTTAGATAGTTTTTCCATCACATACATCCTTAGCATATCCTCTATCACTTGGTTCTGAAGTTGTTCTGAAGTTCAGATTTGTTTCGAACCATTTGAATAACCCCTTCCAAAACTTCAAGGTAAATTTTGGGTCTCTGTCAGACACAATTGTCTTGGGAATATCGTGCAATCCTGCTACTTCCCTCATATAAATATCAACAACATTATATGCCAGAGTAGTCTTTAAGGGAATAAAATGGGCAACTTTCGTAAGCTTATCCACCACCACCATGATGGAATCATGTTGCTTGTTTGTTCTGGGTAATCCTGTGATGAAATTCATTGTCACCACTTCTCACTTCCAATCACGAATGTGTAATGGCTGCAACAACCTAGTTGGGTGTCTATGCTCAACCTTGACCCTTTGACACTCCAATAATTTAGCTATGTATTCAACAATCTCCCTCTTCATGCCTGACCAATAACATTGGCTCTTGACTGCTGAAACTATTTTCTGATATCTTGGGTGTCTCGCATAAGGTACATTGTGCATTTATTATAAAATATCACTCCTCAATTCAGAATAACTGGGTACATAAACTCTGTTTATGTCGAAGAGAATTCCATCAATTCCCAATTCATAATTTTCATCTTTCTATTGCATTTTACCTTGCTGCAATTTTGTTACCAATTCCATGTACTACAAATAAACTTTTGCAACCTCAAAATTTTTGTCTTTAAGATCTGTCTGATACATGCTAATGGTTGTAGCATTTAGTTCCTTCACTCTCCTAATGAGTGCATCACCCACCTTGTTCTCATTTCCTTTGATGTGCTTGATATCAAAGTCATACTCACAGAGGAATTCCAACCATCTACTTTGCCTAGCATTCAAAGTTGGTTGATCAAACAAATATTTCAGACCGTTATGGTTTTTCCTCAGCTCAAACCTCTTTCTCATGAGGTCGTTTTGGCCCTTGACCAAGTTTTGGAGAACTTGGGTCACGTTTGACCAATTTTGGGACTTCGACAGGCTGGTCAAAGGTGGAGCAGAGATCGCGGGATCTCGTCCCCTTCTTAGGGAATTTTTGGGTTTAGGTTTTATGTAATGGGTATGGGATGTGTTAGTCTCTACTTTTGTCTTGGTTTAAGTAAGAAACCCCTGTCCTAAAATCCTCCTTATCCATCCCTCATTTTCTGTTTTCAGCTGTTTTCATTTTTTAAGATATTTTATATTTCATGGTTTGCATTAATTTTTGATGATTTATTTGAGTTTTGGTTATGAAAAACATTGTTTAAACTAGAAGTGTCTCCTTTATTCCATTGGAATTTCAAATTTTAAATTGTCAAAACGTGCTACGGGAATAAGCCTATTCCCGCAGTGCCAAATAATCATGCCAAATCGTGCGCCTACTATCCCAATTTAGTTATGATAACGAGATCATGAGCTAAGAGTTCATGTGTTCCCACAAGAATTCGGTAATCATCTCTAAATCCAACATGTTCAGAACATAATCGCTATACACACGCGCAGGGTTCATTTCAAGATCCCCTGTTATTTAATGATTATTATGTGATCAGTTCAAGTTGTTTTAAGTTTGACCCTGCAGGAAGAAATACAGGCATCCATTCAAAGCATCAGGCATATCAACAATTGCAGGAAGGAAATTCAGAACCCGAGGGTTTTAGTTGCAGATTTGAGTTGAAATGGCGCCAAAGCGTAGCGGAAAAGTGGCCAGAATCGAACCAGAAGGTACCGAACTCCTTGAAGCCTACCCTCAAATGGCTCAAAGATTCAGATACGCTGGGTGGTTTGAGTTCCTCACTACATTTCAAGGATATGTTGAATGGGTTTCCACAGAATTTGCTTTGAATTTCGATGGTCATGAAGTCAAAATCGGAAAAATGTTGATGTTGGTGACAGAGCAGACTATATCCAAGGATTGCAGGCTCGTGGTTGGAGGGGAAAGATGGTGGAAGAAGGAACACATGGTCACTAAGTTTGTGAATCAATTCCTCCTTCCAGAGAAGCAGAATCCAAATTAGAGAAGGGGAATTCCTCGCAGCTAGGTCCGACCCGAATGGCACACTACCCTGGTGGTGATTCATAGATACATCACCTGCAAAGGGAGGTTTTCTTTGATTTATATCTATCATATCAGAATATTGATGCATCTAAACGGTGACTACCCTTTAAACCTTCCTTATTTCCTGCTTAAAAGTTTGACAAAAATGTCCAATAAAGTACAATCTATTTCCACTAATGCCAAGGGCAGTTTGTTCCATCAAGTCCTGATTAAAACCCTAGTCATGTTTTCCCTAAATGAACTACAGAAGACCTAGAATTGGCTCATGGAATCCTTAAAACCTGTTGGTAAATCAAATAAGTCAAAAAAGGGCAGAGGGAGGAAAACTGTTAAACAGGGTCGAGATGTTGTTGATGAAAACCCTGTAAAAGACGAATCTTCTGATAGTAAGGTAACTAAAAAGAGTAGGAGTAAAATACCTAGATGGGAGCCCGAACATGAGGTGCTTCCTGAGGAAGATCTCAAAGAAGAGACAAAGACATAAAATGATTCATTTGCTCAAACTGAAGTCAAGACTGAAATGCCATCTACCAGCAAAAAGAACGTTGCAGTCAAAGGAAAAAGGAAAAAGGGTGCATGTGTATCACAAAGACCTCAGAGAAATTCAACCAGACATACTAATAAGTATTGACTGAACTCAAAAGCAATGTTCAATCCTTCCATTAAAGAAGAGAACACCATAATCATAGATGATGATTTTGAGGAGGTTGAAACAAGCACCAGGAAAAAAGCAAAGAGGACTCCTTTTCCCAAGAAATCTATCAGCAAAGGAAAAGGAAAACTATCATCACCTACAGGCCTTGTAACGAGAGCCTCAACTAGATTAGCTAAGGCTAAAGAGATGGCTAAAGGAATCAGTGAATTTCATGAAGAAACACATGATTACATGGAAGATTCAGACTACCTACCAGATGTACCTGGAGCTATGGATTCATCAAGTTCTGAAGAAGAACATAGCTCAGGATTGATTTCAAAATATCAGGTTCAAGACAAAGAACCCAGTGTTACTTTAAATCTGAATGAAACTGCACCCTCTGAAGATTTTTCAGGATTCAGGGTCGAGATAAGAACTGATAAGGAAAAGATTAAAGAATTTCAGAAAACCATAAAACAATTAAATAAGGAAAAGATGCAGGCAGAACA
This sequence comes from Picea mariana, assembly GCA_032191745.1. NCBI lineage: Eukaryota > Viridiplantae > Streptophyta > Pinopsida > Pinales > Pinaceae > Picea > Picea mariana. The sequence goes on from JASDQU010438509.1 coordinate 46,085, forward strand.
GTGGAATGCACACCAACAGGAAAGAATTCAAAGTCTTAAAAAGAAGAAGAAGGAGCAAAGGGCGTTGCCTAAGGAACTTAGGGAAATCAATTTTAGGCTTTACTGGCACAATGTTGTGTTAACCACAAAGCTCAAGCAGAAAAATGCCAAAGCCTCTGCTGCGATTTTATCTTAAAGGTAACATCAAGATTAGTTACAATTTTTGTTTAAAGGTGCTCTAGGAGATATGGCAAATAATACTCGTTTTAATCAAGGAGGTGCTAAGATATAAATCTCTATTTTGTAGAGTATTGCTGGCAATGTTTGTTATATTAAGCCGTTGAGCTGTGGACTATTTTGGAAATAGTAGCTCATTTTTGAGTGACATAATTTAGGATCTGGATACTCTTGGATTCTAGTCAGTTAAAGCTGTCTTAGATAATAGGATCTGGTAGTTTCATAGTTGTTTTAAATAGACAGAAGACATACCTTATGGGGGTCGAAAATTTGGATATCTATAGAGACTTTTTGTGGAGATTATTTTAAAGGCATGTATGTTCAATTGACACTTAATAGCAAAGGCATATAGATGGTTAGACATTCTCTTTTCTACTCTGTTATTTCATTTTCATGCTTGAATTTATTATTCAAATTGTAATGCTTTTGGTTCTTGAATGTTAATTTATACAGTGAAGATTTTGCTGTAGAGATAATTTTCAAGTAATGATTTCAAGCTGATACCCCTGTTTCTTTATGATATATTGAAACCAAACTTTGTGAAATTGAAAAATTGAAGATTTCACTTTCTTTTCTTGAATTGGTTTACTCCATGTATGTATCTACCTATTATTCATCCAGTGGGATATGCAATGTTTTAATCTTGATTTTCATGCCATGCTATAAGTTTGACCCAGTTTTCAACCATTAAACCAAAACCAAATCATAAAACCCTCAAAAATACTTTGCAATAAAATCAATGATGCCCTAGCTTGCCCTTACCAGTCGAGTGCAACTTTAGGGACTAATAGGATGTAGGTCCATGGGTTTACCCATGGTTAGGTCCTTTTGTAATATATAAATAGAAATATAGGTGATGTAAGTGAGAGATACCTAGTGGAACCAACTTAGTGTGAAGCTAGAGGCTTTGTGCATACTCTGTGTTGAGAACTTGCAGAGTTAAGTGCAAGTGATTGTAAGAATCTTGTGTGCAGATGGTAAGAAATCTTTGTGCTTAAACCTAGATCAGGGAAGGAGGATTTGGAGAGGTGTGCGCAGATCTCCTATCCTATGTGGAGTGGGGTTTTTGGGCTCTGTGCATGTAATAATATTTACAAAAGATAATAAATAAGAAGAAAAGTTGGTGGACATAGCCCAAAACTGGGGTGAACCATGTATATCATGTGTTATGGTTTCCTTGTGTGATTGATGTGATTTATGCTTAATGTTGTTATCTTTATGTATGTTAAATTCATCTGATATAGTAGCTTAGTACCTAGTGACGTGAATGAATGCTATATTTGATATATTTCTATGTGCTAAGTGCTTGGAAGTGTTAGATCTTGTTGAATATTGCGTTGTTCTGTAATTAGGTTTTGAATATGCGATGTAAGTAAGGGTTAAATGCTAATGAATGTTAACTAATAAGTTCTATGTTAAGGTATTGTAATCATAGATATGTGTCCCGAATACGTTGCAGACATCTGAGTCCTGCAACCCCCCCTGCCTCTATCTCGGGTGAGACTTCATCTTCTTCACAGGTGTTGCCGAAAGGGACAATAGTTAGGGTTTTGTTGGTGCGCTACTAAAGCATTGAACCCTGGGTCTTCCCTTGTGCCAAAAAATGGTTCTGGTGCTGAGACCTGAAACTGTGATTGCTGGGAACTAAAGAAAAAAGAAAGCTATGTGCGTAGATCTACTGCCCTAGTTGTTATAACCCTAATTTGCACCAAACATACTTACCTGACATTAGACAATCTCATATGCCTTCTTTGCCTAGCCAGTACTAAACAACTCTTCTTAAAAACACCATTTTTAAAGTCCCATGCGCCCTGCTCCACTACATCCCCCATGTACACTCTAGCTGACCCACTACAACCCACGTGTACCTACAAAAGCATGAAAAATGGAAAGTTGCTGACAAAACACACAGTTTTGGGTAAGTTAACTAAACCTTTCAATCATGCATGGCTAGTCATTCGAATAAATACCCAGCTCCTTCTAGCCTATAAAAGAAGGTGTAGGGATCCCATTTGAAAGGAGGAAAATTATAGTAAAGTAACTCTACCCAAATTCGTATTCCCCTTTGCCCAAGATTCTACAACCATTTTGTGATTTCAACGAAGAAGAGAAGAAAGTGTGTTAGTAGTTGGTGCATAGTAGAAGAGGAGCCCAGCACTAGATTCATGGAGTAGTGGCCATCTTCATCATTGTAAGTTTCTTTAGTGAAGTTAATAATAAAGAAGTACTTTTCCCGTCCCACCATATGAGGTTTTCATTGTTTATTATGTACATGTTGATTAAATATCTAACTTATTAATCTGTAGATAAAATGCATATGGAGTTTCTTGTTTGTCTTTTGTGAATGCAGGTCAGCCTTGGGATGAGAGTTGTAGTCAAAGAGCGACCAAGCATGAAGAAGGATTGATACCAAATACCAAAAATAAGGTATGTTCACTTCATCTTCTTAACTATGTATTTGCTTAAGAATTATGGGGATTAGGTCTGGGATGATGGTAAAAAGTAGGAATCTTTAGGTCTTTTCTGCATGCATGATAAAATCCTAAGTGCTAGTCCATAGGGGGATTCCCCACTCACAGCGGAATCGGTGACCATACTGGGAATTTCTCGGGTTTTCTAGGGATAATTTTTGGTAGTTTTAAATTGGTTTGATCACCTTTTTTCTGAGTTTCTGCAAGAGTCCGAGCTAGTAGGGATTCTGGTCTTCCATACCAGTATTCCCTGCTTTCTTTGCTTGGCTTATTTTTTTTTACGGAAGTTACAGAGGTACACACGGCCTTTATAAATCCTGCATGTGTGTAGGCACGCCCTACCTTCACACAGCCCGCGTGCACACTCTAGCTGATGAAGTGTCAGTCGCGTGTTTGAGTTCATTTTTTTTTTTTTTAGAGAGGCAGTCATCCTCTCCCCTGTCATAAGTGATCCTTCTCAGGGGTTTTCTGGATCTCATTATGGTCTCTGTTTTTGCAGTTTGTAGCTTAGGTACCACCTCAGATTGGTTTTGTTCTATGAAAGTTTCCTTGAATTGTTTTTATTTTCTGTCAAAGTAAGTTTATGAGTCTTCAAGGGACTCTGGTTCTCAATACTAGTAGTCTCTGCCAGTGTTTGATTTCTTTTTTTTTTTTTCATTTTTGAAGAATTGTAGAGGTACACGTGGCCTATAGAAGGCCTGCATGAGTGTACACGTGCTCTCACCCTATACAGATCGCGTGCACACGCTGGCTATTGAACTGTCAGAAGCGTGCCTGTTGAGAAATTTTTTGTTTAAGGAGAGGCAGTCATCCACTTCCTTATCAAGAGTTATAACTCTTAGGGATTGACTTGATTTAATCTTGGTCTTTGTCATAACAGTCGGCTACTTAGGTCTGATTACAGCAATAGATTTCTTTTTCATTAAAATATAAAATCTTGTTACTTACTTTGATAGGAAGAAAATATTAAAAAAAAAAAAATAGCTTGTTAGTTCTCTTTCTTTCCTGACATTTGCCTTGGATTGTTATTTGAAAAAGAAAAAGAAATTAGCATAGTGTTGTGTTTTATTCTCATCTTAAAATCATTTCAAAAGAAAAATAAGAAAGATAATCCTTCTTTTCTAGTGTTCTTAACATTTCTTTTTTCTGCAAGAGTCTTAACAACATCAGTTGCACTACCACACCTTTTGAGTAAATCAAGCCTTAAAATAAACACTAATTAAAAATAAGTAGACTTTTATGGTTGTAGGGTCCATCAACTAGTTTAGGGTTAGGGCCTTGAATTAGGTTGGAGAGGAAACTCTTCAAGGCCGTTAAAACAAACATGTGATTCTGTGATAAGGAGTGTAGAAGTCTAATAACATGGAAATTATACGAGACCCCCCTCTAACACAGGGGCTAAACATGAGGCCATGTGCAGAAAGATAGCGGAGATAAACCCTCCAAAGCCAGACCAAGCATAGTGGGGAATGCATATAGAGGACTTGTCTAGGGATTCCATTGATCGCATTTACCACAGGGCTTCATGGGTCTCGAATCCATTCGAGGTCCTTAGTCGTCTTCCAGAACACTTTCTTTCGATACCCTTGATAGGTTTCGGGCTTGATACCCTGCTCATTGCGGTCCACCCGATTGTCGACTATACCCTCTTGGTGATTGTTCACGAGCTGGTGAGATGTGCAACCAACCAATGATAGTCATGTTGGGGGCATCGATTCTATTGAGAAACCTATATGGATAGGATGTAAACCTGATTTCCCTTGTAAGATCTACAAGGGAGATCACCTTACTCATTTGTGCCCTAGCATTCCATAGGTACAAAGATTGTGGTCCCTGTCTACAAACTCTTCTGATTCTAAGTCTTCTAAGGTTTCCTCGCAGTCTATTCAGCCATTGGTTGAGAAAGTGATAATATTGATGCAGTCATTAGCTGATCCCACTCCTTTTTTGGGGGGTGAGGTGTTTTTATATCATGTAGTCTCAAATCCTATTCAGCCATTGGTTGCGAAAGTGGTCATGCTGATGCAGTCGTTGACTGATACCACTCCTATTTTGTGGGTTGAGGTGCCTTTAGACCATGTAGTCTTGCAGCCTATCCATCCATTGGTTGCAAAAGTGGTCATGTCGATGCAGTCATCGAATGATCCCACTCTTCTTTTGGGAAGTGACGTGTCTACCGACTATGTGCTTAGCATTTCCGGTTTAGTATTTTCAGAACAAGAGGGAATTCTGCTCATTCCGAGCACACCCCCTCCAAGCCCTAGGATGGTCTCCTTTGATTGGAATGACCTTGTTGAGCCTTGTCTTCCTTCTTCTGCACCTTTTCAGATAAGGGTTGAAGTTAATTCAACAAACGGTTGATGTATTCTGGATGAAGGAGCCTCTACAAGTATTTTATCCTCGGTTTGGAAAGTCTTGGGATCTCCTGAGCTTTTGTCTTCTTCGCATGAACTGTTGGCTTTTGACAGATGTCCTAGTGAATATTTGGGGGTTCTTCCTCAGTTACCTATCTCGTTAGGTGGGAAGACTGTCCTTGTTGATGTTATAGTGGTGCAAGGCCTGTTAGATTTCAATATGCTTCTCGGGCATGATTATGTATATGATATGAACATTGTGGTATCTACGCTCATCTGGGTGATGCATTTCCCTCACAATGGAAGCATTGTCACTATTAACCAACTAACATTTGATAATCACCATCCTAATTCGGTGTTATTTCAGACTACCCCTTTACATGTTCCCAGTGTTCGTGTAGACTCTACCCCACCATGGGTCAATTATGTGGCATCTTATCCTCGGTGTGCAATTGCTTCTGAGAAGGAACTTGTGAAATCATGTTTTCCCTCTCGAGACTTGGTCTCAACAATTGATCCATTGGTTTATCCAATGGGGGCATGGGAACCCTTTCATCCCTCTCTTGGTCCAAGTGGACTTGAGTATCCTTCTGAGTCTGATCTCGTCATTTATAGATCCTCAAGCCCTCGTGCTCGTGATTCTTTGCTGATAGACTCTGCCAGTCCTGGACAAAACCTCCATCATCATATGGAGTATGGTTAGTTTACTTCACCCTTTGGGATTGTCGACCCTCATTTGCATGATTTCTCAAATTTTGAATTTCCTTCAGATGAGGCTATCCTTGAAGCCATGACTATGGTTTCTATACCATGGGACGAATTACACCATGGTTTGTGTTTTCTTCCCTTTTGGGAGACTTTCCAAGTTGACTATCGAAGAGACTCTTGGTCTGAGCCTAGTAGCAGGATCTACTTGAACCAGTTTCATACATGATTCATAGCCTCCACAGGTCTTATTTTAATCTCTTTTCAGACCCTCTAAATGTGTAAATATTGTTGAGCGATCTTATTGACCTTCACGCTTACTAAACTGAAATTTGAAGTCACGTCTGTCCGGTGGTAGTTTACCCCTTTTTTTGTCCGGATGGTCAACTATACGAACAAAGGTATACTATAGGAGCCTTGGTTCTCTAGAAGAGTATTCTCAGGTATAAGTTTAACCCTTTTTCTGGCCCGAGGGACTAAATTTACGAAAAAGGAACCCCCACAGAGTCCATATTTAAGCTCTTTTTAGACTCCCTAAAATTGAAAAGATTGTCGAGTGAACTTATTCTTTGACACTCGTTAAATTGGTCCAGAAGAATATTCCTAACGGAGTCCATAGTTAAGCTTTTTTCAGACTCTTTAAAAATGAAAACATTGTCGAGTGACCTTGTCTTTATCACACTCATTAAAATGGTTTTGAATAGATGTCTGGTCTATTCTAGTTCTCTTTCTTTCCTGACATTTTCCTTGCATTGTTATTTGAAAAAGAAAAAGAAATTAGGATAGTGTTGTGTTTTATTCTCATCTTAAAATCATTTCAAAAGAAAAATAAGAACGATAATCCTTCTTTGCAAGTGTTCTTATCATTTCTTTTTTCTGCAAGAGTCTTAACAACATCAGTTGCACTACCACACATTTTGAGTAAATCAAGCCTTAAAAAGAACGCTAATTAAAAATAAGTAGACTTTTATGGTTGTAGGGTCCATCAACTAGTTTAGGGCTAGGGCCTTGAATTAGGTTGGAGAGGAAACTCTTCAAGGCTATTAAAACAAACATGCGAATCTGTGATAAGGAGTGTAGAAGTCCAATAACATGGAAATTATCTGAGACCCCCCTCTAACACAGGGGCTAAACATGAGGCCACATGCGGAAATATAGCGGAGATAAACCCTCCAATGCCAGACCAAGCATAGTGGGGAATGCATATAGAGGACTTGTCTAGGGATTCCATTGATCGCATTTACCACAGGGCTTCGTGGGTCTCGAATCCATTCAAGGTCCTCAGTAGTCTTCCAGAACACTTTCTTTTGATACCCTTGATAGGTTTTGTGCTTGATGCCCTGCTCATTGTGGTCCACCCGATTGTCAACTGTACCCTCCTAATGATTGTTCACGAGTTGGCAACCTAGTTGCCTTTATTTTAGGGACTTACACAGGTGACCGCAAGGGTATACCGTAGTACCTAGGGAAGACATCGAGCCATGCTTTGCAGTGTATACCCAGAGGGTGCTTCTGTATTCGATTTGCACTTGCACCGGTAAGTTTCTCTAGTGTTGGTTGGTGTAACTATTCTTCCAACTAGTTAGTCGTTTGCTTGATTTTCCTTTAGGAGTTTTTCTAGCTTGTGCTCTGTGCTTGCTAGTTTTCCATAGTGAGTTAGTTAGTCGTGGATTTGGATCTCTAACCTAGGGTGGTAGAATGACCACTCCATCGGTTGAGAGGACTTTTCAATCTTCCACTTAGAAATGTGGAGCCACCTCTTTATAGGCGTTGTTTTGATAACACTGGTTCTTTAGAGTTAGTGTGTGAGACTTTTACAGATTTGAACGATCCCACAAGGGGAGAACCTCTCCATAATATCTTCATGGCTAACATTCCTGATGATACCAGCCAAGGAACCCCTTCTCAAGGGGATTCTTGTTCTTTTCCTTTCTTTAGAAACGTTGGTGTCCCTTTGATGGCCACTTTGTACATTCCTAGGTTGAATGTGGGACTACTAGTTTGGTTGGGTACCATTCCAAATGTCCTGACTGCTCTTGATGCTTCTCAGTTAAGAACCTTAAGTCATGGGCACCCTGTTAATGTTTCTTCATCAGCAAAGTCTTCTCCTCCTCCTTCTCCTGCCTCTGGTGAAAGTACAATTACTAGTAACCAAAAGTCTAAACAAAATAGAAAGAGGAATAATAGGAAGAAGAAATCACCAACCTATATGAGTCATGTTGTTGATAGGTCAACAACCTATGAAAGTCACGTTGAAGACCAGAACCCAGCCTCTGCAAGTTATGTTGGGGGCAAGAACCCAGCCTCTGCAAGTCATGCTGGGGGGAAAATTCCAGTCACTGCTAGTCATACTGGTAATAGGTCTGTAGCCTCTACAAGTCAAGTTATCAACCAATCACCAGCCTCTGCAAGTCATGTTGGAGATGTGCAACCAACCACTGATAGTCATGCTGGGGGCATCGATTCTATTGAGAAACCTATATGGATAGGATGTAAGCCTAAGTTCCCTTGTAAGATCTGCAAGGGAGATCACCTTACTCATTTGTGCTCTGGCATTCCAGAGGTACAAAGATTGTGGTCCCTATCTGCAAACTCTTCTAATTCTGAGTCTTCTGAGGTTTCCTCGTAGTCTATACAACCATTGGTTGAGAAAGTGATCATGCCGATGCAGTCATCGACTAATCCCACTCCTTTTTTGGGGGGTGAGGTGCCTTTATACCATGTAGTCTCAAAGCCTATTCAGCCATTGGTTGTGAAAGTGGTCATGTTGATGCAGTCATCGACTGATCCCACTCCTCTTTTGTGGGGTGAGGTGCCTTTAGACCATGTAGTCCTGTAGCCTATTCATCCATTGGTTGCAAAAGTGGTCATGTCGATGTAGACATCGGATGATCCCACTCTTCTTTTGGGGAATGATGTGTCTACCGACTATGTTCTTAGCATTTCCAGTTCAGTATTTTCAGAACAAGGGGGCTTTCTACTCATTCCAAGTACACCCCCTCCAAGCCCTAGGATGGTTTCCTTTGATTGGAATGACCTTGTTGAGCCTCATCTTCCTTGTGCCACACCTTTTCAGATAAGGGTTGAAGTTAATTCAACAAACATTTGTCGATGTATTCTGGATGAAGGAGCCTCTACAAGTATTTTATCCTCCTCGGTTTGGAAAGTCTTCGGATCTCCTGAGATTTTGTCTTCTTTGCATGAACTATTGGATTTTGACAGACATCCTAGTGAATATTTGGGGGTTATTCCTTAGTTACCTATCTCGTTAGGTGGGAAGACTATCCTTGTTGATGTTATAGTGGTGCAAGGCCCGTTAGATTTCAATATGCTTCTCGGGCATGATTATGTATATGCTATGAACGTTGTGGTATCTACGCTCTTCCGGGTGATGCATTTCCCTCACAATGGAAGCATTGTCACTATTGATTAGCTGACATCTGATAATCACCATCCTAATTTGGTGTTATTGTTGGAAATATGGCTACAACAAAAGATGACATAGATAAAGGTTGTCATTGATGGCAATCGATTGTTTATGAAGAACAGATG
>JASDQU010438509.1:55482-72529 GCA_032191745.1 Picea mariana
GTAAAGACTTACTGCCACTAAGATTAATGATTCGAAGTTAAAAATGAGAGAAATGGTTAATAATTTACAATAACTGATTCACCCCCCCCCTCTTAGTTATTTCATACCTGTAACAGTTATTTCAGACTACCCCTTTACATGTTCCCAGTGTTCGTGTAGAATCTACCCTTCCATGGATTAATTATATGGCATTTTATCCTCGGTGTGCAATTGCTTCTGAGTAGGAACTTGTGAAATCATGTTTTCCCTCTCGAGACTTGGTCTCAATAATTGATCCATTGGTTTATCCAATGGGGGCATGGGAACCCTTGCATCCCTCTCTTGGTCCAAGTGGACTCGAGTATCCTTCTGAGTTTGATCTCGTCGTTTATAGATCCTCAAGCTCTCATGCTCGTGATTCTTCGTTGATCGACTCTGCCAGTCCTGGAAAAAACCTCCATCGTCATATGGAGTATGGTCAGTTTACTTCACCCTTTGGGACTGTCGACCCTCGTTTGCATGATTTCTCATATTTTGAATTTCCTTCAGATGAGGCTATCTTTGAAGTCATGACTATGGTTTCTATACCATGGAATGAATTACACCGTGGTTTGTGTTTTCTTCCCTTTTGGGAGACTTTCCAAGTTGACTATCGAAGAGACTCTTGGTCTGAGCCTAGTAGCAGGATCTACCTGAACTAGTTTCATACATGAGTCATAGCCCCCACGGGTCTTAGTTTAAGCTCTTTTCAGACCCTCTAAATGTGTAAAGATTGTTGAGCGATCTTGTTGACCTTCACGCTCACTAAACTGAAATTTGAAGTCACATCTGTCTGGTGGTAGTTTACCCATTTTTCTATCCAGATGGTCAACTATACGAACAAAGGTATACTATAGGAGCCTTGGTTCTCTAGAAGAGTATTCTCAGGTATAATTTTAACCCTTTTTTTGGCCTGAGGGACTAAATTTACAAAAAAGGAACCCCCACAGAGTCCATATTTAAGCTCTTTTTAGACTCCCTAAAATTGAAAAGATTGTCGAGTGAACTTATTCTTTGACACTCGTTAAATTGGTCCAGAAGAACATTCCTAATGGAGTCCATAGTTAAGCTTTTTTCAGACTCTTTAAAAATGAAAACATTGTCGAGTGAACTTGTCTTTATCACACTCATTAAAATGGTTTTGAATAGATGTCTGGTCGGTGCTAGTTTACCCCTTTTTCGAGCCGACTAGACTATCTTCGAAAAAGGTACCCCAATGGAGTCTCCTTTTATGCTTTTTCAGACTCTCTAAATATGAAAAACCACTGATCTTACCTTCTCTGGGCTCGTTAAACTTACATCGAAGGACATTACCATTGTGTGTTTTGTTAACTGTATTTTCATACTTGCATCTTTGGCCTAATTCCAGCTCCATGTTGCTCTCAACTGAACCATCTGAAGAATTCCTTATACGCAAGCCCTGTAGCACTTTGCCTCTACATCTTGACACCTTTGGCCCCTGGAGGATTTTTCCCAAGTGTCATTTTCCTACATATGTCCCTTTTCCCTGAGCATCCCTATGTTCCATGTGCTTGGAACTAGTATGTTTGCGACACTCGATCCTCCTTTGTAACGTAGCATTCTTTTATTCTTTTTCCAAAATTATTGAAAAATACAAAAAAATCAAATATACCACAAAAAGAGGAAGGGAAAAGTATTTTCTTTTTATTGAAAGCACAATGAGTCACCCTTGAACAAAACACATCCTTCCATTTTTTTTCAAGATCTGGGATTTAATATGAACTTAGGAAGTTGTTCTCGCTACATAGAGTTGTTTCCTCCTTTGTTTGGTTATTCTTCCAAACATATGGAGAGTTTGTGTTGCCTCCTGCATCGTGAATTGATGTTAATACCATGTTGCCTGAGTCACATCATTTGTCGTTCTATTGTCCAAGGGATGTTTTTACTAATCCTGAGTCAGCCCCTTTGCAGTTTGTCTCTTGCCCTCATGCCCGACCATCCTGAAAGTCCAATCAAGTCTTTGTTCAAAATCAATGAAGCCTCTAGTTTGATCATCAATATCCTCTAATTCCATGACTGACGAGTCATCAAAGACCTCTTGGTAGTGAAGTCATACACTCATATTACACTCCTATCTGAGTTTTGAAGATTTTGAAGTTGATGCTCGAGCTCTGAAGACATCATCTCCAACCATCAGGCCTTATCAGCTTCTAGAAGATAGATACTATACATGTATATCTTTTTGATTTTGAGATGTATATCCACTGTTTATTTCTCATGGCTACACTTTATATAGTTATATGACATGGATCTATTGTGTATTTGATTGTTATCCATGATTTTATTTCATTTCGAGCATGGGTATGCCCGTCTCGGTGAGACAATTTTTATTTTGCATATGGCACCTCCCGAATTCTGGTCCCTGGGCTCATCAGTTTGGTACGTTGATAAAGATTGATAATGTATTTTGTCCATTAGATGCTCTTCTAACCTCACACATTAGGGAGCATCTTTTATAACCCTAATTTGCACCAGACATACTGACCTGGCATCAAGCCATCTCATATGCCTACTTTTCCAAGCCAGTACTGAACAACTCTTCTTAAAAACACCCTTTTTAAAGGCCCACGCACCCTTCTCCACTACAGTCCGTGTGTACACTCTAGCTAACCCGCTACAAACCACGTGTACCTACAAAACCATGAAAAATGGAAAGTTGCTGATGGAACACACAGCTTTGGGTAAGTTAACTAAACCTTTCGACCATGCATGGCCAGTCATTTGACTAAATACCTAGCTCCTTTTGGCCTATAAAATAAGGGGTAGGGGTCCCATTTGAAAGGAGGAAAATTATAGTAAAGAAACTCTACCCAAATTCGTATTCCCCTTTGCCCAAGATTCTGCAACCATTTTGTGATTTCAACAAAGAAGAGAAGCAAGTGTGTTAGCATTTGGTGCACAGTATATTAGGATCCTAGGACCAGATTCATGGAGTAGTGGCCATCTTCATCATTGTAAGTTGCTTTAGTGAAGTTAAGAATAAAGAAGTGCTTTTCCCGTCCCACCATATGAGGTTTTCATTGTTTATTACGTACATGTTGATTAAATCTCTAACCCATTAATCCATAGATCAAATGCATGTGGAGTTCTTTGTTTGTCCTTTGTGAATGCAGGTCAGCCTTGGGAGGAGAGTTGTAGTCAAAGAGCGACCAAGCGTGAAGAGGGATTGATACCAAACGCAGGAAATAAGGTATTTTCACTTGATCTTATTAACTATGTATTTTCTTAAGAATAATGGGGATTAGGTCTGGGATGATGGTAAAAGTAGGAATCTTTAGGTATTTTATGCATGCATGATAAAACCCTAAGTGCTAGTCTGTAGGGGGATTTACCACTCACAACACTAGTGTGCAATATTCTACTTGACTTGCGATGCTCTGTGCTAAGAAGAGAAGTTTGATCTGAAGAAAAGAGGTAAGATCTTGAAGTTTTGTGATCTGATAAAGGTAAGATAAGTGAAAAAATTTATTTCAAAAGAATGGATCTAGGTATGTTTAATAGGTTTGGTCTGAGTCCGAAAACTAGGGTACAACTAGAAGAAATAATATTTGATATGAATAGATCTGATAGAAATAATGAAAGATATGTTATTCCTATGCATATAAATAATTGTTGGACTAACAAGTGGATGCAGGATCCTAGAAAGAATTTTTTACAGACCCACCAATGTGATCCCAGTGCATAGTACAGGAAAGGTTCGAGATTGTTCAAGAGAAAGAGAGGATTGGCTCTTTTTTATAGTTGTAGGAGACTAAGACATCTTGCTAAGGAATTCCCTGGTAGATGTCCTATTTTCCTTTGTTTTAACGCTACTGGACATGAAGTTTTGGATTTCCCTAGAATGATTGCTAAAGTCGAAAATATGAATATAAGACAAGAAAACTATGAGACCAGCCAAGAAACTAAGGATATGATAGAACCCCAGAAGGAATCAAAGACTGTATTATTACGAAAGAAACCCTGAATGATAACAGAGATATCAACTTATCAGAGATCTTAAAAGAGAAGGAATGCATTGAAACACGAATAGGAGACTTCGAAATAGACTGTGTCCTCGATGAGGAAACACAGGTGAATATCATGACAAAAATAACTTGGGAAATTTTGGGAAAACCCACTATGGTTCTTTCATTGGGAGGAATAGGATTATTTAGAGGAAAGTTGATAACCCTATGTGGGAGACTTACCCAGACAGTTATGAGTGCTTATGGAACTGCGACAGAAGAAGAATTTGATATCGATAATTTTTTTGAGAACAACACCCCATTTTCTATTTTGCTAGGAAAAACCTGGATTGAGAAAGATGAGATACAAAGGAAACAAGAAAAGGAGGATCTAGAACAAAAAAATAAATAACTAATATATTTAATGGCTAGGAGAATAACCCACTTATTGGAAGAACAAGAGGACCAATCAAATCTACTAAGGACCAGAGATCTAGACATTGAAGTTGAAAGAACACAGGAAGACTTGAAATACCTGTCTGTACAAGAGAGTAGAGCACCTACCCCAGAAAGAGAAGAAGTATTACTCTCAGAAACTATGAAAGACCCTCCCCAATGCAAAGTTACTATGCCATGAGGATATAAGAACAATAATGGAAAGAGGAAACTAGTGACTCAAAGCACAGTAAAGAAAGCTAGAAAGCTCAGCAAGAAGAAAGCAAAGTTACAAAATTTACAGGAAGTTCCAAGGAGGACTCCACAAAAAGAAGTTTTTCATAATTGTAACTTCATCTGGATATCAGAACAACTTAAATTGACACTTCTCCATGATGAAGAAATATGACCGTTGGAGGCATCTTGACTATTAGAATAACGCTCTAGAATGGCTAGAAACATAGTTATTGCCAGAACGTTCACCATTGGATCATTGGGACCACACCACAATGGATGAAATTGCATTGATTAAGGCATTCCTACCCATTGGAGGGATCCGTTATGATGGTATCTATTTATCCCATCAAGCATTGCACCATGGACACTTTTTCCAATGGTGATTATTAGATATGATTATTACTGTGCCATGATTATTGAGACCTCACCACCCATGTTGTTATAGTGAGTGTTTGTTCACCGACCTGAGATACCAAATCTCAAGTGCGCATGTTGGACGAAACTAGCATAGTAGAAAAATCTGTTGAAGACATCCTAATAGACATCATGGCCAAGAAGGTGATGTCCATAGGCATCCAAGCCTCATCGATGAGAGGAGTGAAAGAATCCCTGTCGACTGCTCATGGATCTGGACCATCCTGAGCTATGACAGAGAAACAAACAAAGCATCGTGATGAATTAGCGAATGCAAATCTCATCCCATCTATCCTGCCTGACTACATCTTGCCTCTGGCTGGCATGGTGGGTCATGATAGCATCCCGAGGGACTTTGACTACACAGTCCTCATTGCATACATCCCGAAGGGAATACACGCAGTTAGACCATAGTTGGAGAGGATTTCGACGTTGAAGATCAATGACTATAACTTAGGAGACTGAAAGAACTATGGCACGCTCGCACCATACAAGTATTTGACCAAGGAAAAGGGGAAGAATTCAAAGATCATCCCCCAGCCGTGAACCATGGACATCACGAGGTCCACCATCCTGAACATAATGAAGATACCCCACTTTGGAAGGCACCGGGAGGTTAACACATGTGTTAAACTCCTGCTGTCATGCTTCCATGCCAGGTACCTATGGTTGTATAGGCATATCAAAGTTTATCCAGTGCTAATCCATCGGATCACCAAATTAAGCATGCAAGGACTAGACCCACAAGACTTTTATTCAAGGAAGGCTACAGATCGCGCCCTGGCACAGAGAGTCAAAGATACCTACGACAATGTGGAAAAGGGGAAGCGAGGCTACAAGGTAGCCTCCATCCAAAATGGTGCAGTGCACCTAGCCTACCATTTGATTGTTGGTAATATAGTAAGGAATAATAGACCCATGCAGGTCACGGGGTTCATTGTTGACCTCGTGGGAAAATGCATTGAAGGGATACAAATGAACTAGGTGAGCTAGCTTGTCAACTAGTTAGAGAAAGATTGCCACGAATCTCAAGATCAGGGCTATGAGTTCCATTTTAGTTGACTGCTAATCCTCATCACCTTCATTGCTTGGGAGATGCAGGAAGGTGTGACCTTCCTTGAAATTGAGCCATTTGAACCCTTAGCTGCAAAGTTCACTATGCTCTAGTATTCAAGCGACATGGTTAAATTATGACAGTGAAACGAAGTGTTCCACACATATTACCTACAGTTGAAGAGGGATATTGATTATTTCCCTCGTATGACACCAAACACCCTGGACAGGTTCAGGCCAATTATGAATTTCCACACAGATAGACATTTTATTTATATCACTGTGCATGGAGATGAACAAAAAGATCTCCAATCCTACTACAAACTCACAGAGGAGGACCTGGAAGAAATAACTAAAGAATGGCCTACAGATCTTCTTATACTAGTCGACCAGGTAGAACTGTCCAACCCCAACCTCATTAAAAGTCCTGTGGTCACTCGCAAAGAGTATGATGCACCCAACGGTAGAAGGAAGAAAAAGAAGGAAGATGTACAGGAAATAAACAACGCATCAAAAGAGACTGCATCAAATTCACCTTGCAAAGGAAAAGATGACGAAGTGGACAAAGAATATAAAGAAGGGGAAGAAGACAAGAAGAAGCAGGGAGAAGTAACACCACCTAGGAACCCACTTGATGAGGAGAGGCATCTAAGAAAATAAAGGTTTCCCCAATGAAATCTACATCGTGGAAGAATTCAAAAGCTAGTAAGCCCAAGCTATAAACTATGCTCATGGTGGATGAAATCAACCTCATCATTGTAGTCATATCAGATACATCAGATGATATTTTATATTGCAATGAAGAAAAACAAGAATCCATGTATGGTTGCATTGAATCAGAGCTTAAATTAATACAACAAGATCTCTGCTCAAGCCGCGAAGTGCCTACTGTGCCGTTTTCAGTAGGGAACATAGATGTAGGATATGAGCCTTCCCATCTACGCAGGATAGCAGATGTGATGGAGGATCACCTTCATTCTGTCTAGGGGGAAAAGGAACAGGACATAGAGGCTCTAAAGAAAGAAAAAGAGGAAGCCATAGAACAACATTGGTTTACACATCAAGAAAAATATGACCTCCAGACGAAGTTTGTAGAGGATAGAGCGCATATCTAGAGGGAGAAAGAAAAGATGCTTGCAGATCAGATTGAATTTAAATAAGCAGTCACTAGAGCACTTCGATCTGTGATAGGGTTAGAGAAGATGGAAGAAGACCCAGTGGAGAATCAAGTGGGAAGTCTTGTTGAAGCCATTCAACAACTCCACCAAAGAATAGAAGAATTGGAATTACAGACAATGCCAAGCACTCCACAGGAAGTGCGAGATCTAAGAGAAGAAACTACGAGGAGCACATTTGAGAGAATCAAGGCATTAGCCTTGAAATGCAAATAGATCAGCAATCAAAGTGCGTAGACCTATGAGTGCCTTGTAGAGGACCCTGATCTTGGGACATTGGAGTCATAACTCCAGGAGGAAAAACAACAAGAAACAATAGTGCAAGCATAGTTGAAGCTACTATCACCAGTCGAGAGAATGAAAAGAGCCCAAGAACAACGCATGGTTCAACAATAGTGCCATGCCATTCAGAACAAGATCATGGAAGTAATCCAGAGACTCCAGCCAGTGCAGGATGAAGGCTACACATGTTTTGAGAAGATTGAAGGATAAGGTGCACAACTAGAACAAGTACTCACCTCAGTTGAATAATGATTGTAAGGACCTGTCACTGACAAGGTCATTCAAGAGTTCACTGAGTAGGAGGCTCTGGCTAAGTAGCAGGTCGAAGAAGCTCGAGCCAAGCTCGAGGCCTTCGAGGAAGAGTTACCCAGGTCAAAGTGACTCGGGATGAGTCACAAGTGAGTGTTGAGGGCCTGTTGGCCCTTGACCAAGTTTTGGAGAACTTGGGTCACGTTTGACCAATTTTGGGACTTCGACAGGTTGGTTGAAGGTGGAGCGCAAGGCGAAGTAGAGATCATGGGATCTTGGCCCCTTCTTAGGGTATTTTTGATTTTAGGGTTTATGTAATAGGTATGGGATTTCAACCCATGGGTTTACCCATGTTTAGGCCCTTTTGTAATGTATAAATAGAAATCTAGGTGATGTAAGTGAGAGAGACCTAGTGGAACTGGCTTAGTGTGAAGCTAGAGGCTTTGTGCATACTGTGTGTTAAGAACTTGTAGAGCTAAGTGAAAGTGATTGTAAGAAGCTTGTGTGTAGATGGTAAGAAATCTTTGTGCTTAAACCTAGCTTGGGGAAGGAGGATCTGGCGAGGTGCACACAGATCTCCTTTCCTATGTGGAGTGGGGTTTTTGGGCTCTATGCATGTGAGAAGATTGACATAAGATAATAAAGAAGAAGAAGAGTTGGTGGACGTAGCTTCACACTAGGGTGAACCACGTATATCCTGTGTTATGGTTGCCTTGTGTGATTGATGTGATTTATGCTTAATGTTGTTATCTTTATGTATGTTAAATGTATTTGATATAGAATCTTAGTGCCTAGTAATGTGAATGAATGCTAGATCTAATCTGTTTCTATGTGCTAAGTGATTGGAAGTGTTATATCTTGTTTAATACTACATTGTTATGTAATTAGGGCTTGAATCTGCGATGTAAATAAGGGTTAAATGCTAATGAATGTGAACTTCTAAGTTCTCTGTCAAGGTAAATTAATCACTGATCCATGTCCCAGCTAGGTTGCATACATCTGAGTCCTGCAACCCCCCTGCCTCTACCTTAGGTGAGACTTCATCTGCTTTGTAGGTGTTTCCAAAAGGGCTAGTAGTTAGGGTTTTGTTGGTGCATTGTTGAAGTGTTGAACCCTAGGTCTGCCCCTATGCCAATAGGTAGTGCCTCCACTTCTTCAAAGCATGCACTATGGATGCCAACTCCAAATCATGAGTGGCATAGATCCTTTCATGCTTTTTCAATCTTTTGTACTTGAAGCATATCACAAATCTATTATGACTAAGGACTCCACCAAGTCCTTCTTTGCACACATCTGTGCAAACCACAAAATATTCATTCGGATCAACAATCCGTAGAATTGGAGCATTGTTTAACAACTGCTTCAATTGTTGGAAGCTCATTTGACATTCTGTTGTCCATTGAAACTTCTTCCCCTTCCTTTGCAAGGAAGTGATGGGATTCGATAATATTGAAAACCATGCAATGAACCTTCTGTAGTAACCATCTATACCCATTAAGGATCTTACTTATTTCACATTCTTAGGTGATGTCCACCCTTTAATGGCCTCAATATTTTCAAGGTCCATTGCTATCCCTTCTTCAGATATGACATGCCCCAAATAATGAATTATGTTTTGATAAAATGAGCACTTGCTCAATTTTTCATACAACTGATGCTCTCTTAGCACTTGCAACACCATCCTCAAATGATGCTAATGCTCTTATTTTAACTTGGAATATACAAGGATGTCATCCAAAAAGACAATGACAAAATTGTCTAAATATTCTTGGAAAACACCATTCATTAGGAACATGAAAACAATGAGTGCATTTGATAACCCAAATGGAACCACTGTGAACTCATAATGTGGTGGAAACACCTGCCACACTTAGAGGGGTGGGGGGGTGAATGAGTGTGGGGATCTTTTTACAAAAACTTCCCTCTTACACAAAACTCATTAGTTAACATTCAACTTTTACTCATTACTCATTGTTGTAATTTATAGCTAGTTATATGTGAACATATATCAACAGAATATATCAACAACATATATCATCAATAAGTCATCACCACAAGGAACACAAAGAACACAAGATGTATGTACAATTTTCTTTTGATTATGGACTACAATCCTTGGGGTTTTTCAGCAACAACTAAATAGAGTACAACTCTACAAGAGCACCAACTCTATAATGCAAGACTCAACATACACCCTCAGCACCAACTGAGATGAGGCAATAATCCTCAACAAATATCAATCTTCAACAGGTACGCAACCTGTCAGTAGTGTAGCCCATGTGTGTACGCACCCTGGCTCACTACAACCCGCGTATATATGCAGCCAATATATACAACAACTTGCGTATGCCTTCTGAGCTATTAGGGTTTATTCTTTTCATCACATACTCAGATCCTATGCAACCTGCCAACATAATTTCTTCTATCTTCCACTATCCAAAACTGACCACCAGCCAGTCCCAACACATCCAAGCTCTCCAATAGCTTACTTATGCTCCACAACCAATCAATATGAATTCTACCTCAATCATGTATAAGCAACTAGTATACCATAGAAATCATATCACAACTGAATCATAAGAATATTGCTCTCTCCATCAGCCAACATAAATCACATCACAATAGCCATACCAAGAATTCCCTAAGCATTCATAACACAACAAGCAATACTATCCATCAAGACAATAATGTAACCATACCAGTGTCTCAGTGACAGATCTGAGCCCATAGAATGCATATTTGGAACCTGCTTCAGTCTTCAACTGCCATTCATCATCTCAAACACAAATATCCATGATTTTATCCACTGTATGCACCCTATCCTCATACAACCTGTGTATGTACATGCCCTGGCCCATTACAGCCCATGTACACCTTAGAAACTAGGGTTTCTGAAGCTCCAAGAATTTTTCCATCAAGATCTCTGATATTTCCTAAACTATGATGCGTCCATGAGATCATCCTCACGATATCTTTCTTAGAATATATCTTCTATCATGCTCAAGAGATCCACACCAAAGATTCTCTCACAAGAAGCTCTCCATCAACACTCAAAAGATAATCTCACAAGAAGCTCTCCATTGATCCACAAAAAAAGATGTTTTACAAGAGACCATTGCTATCTTATTTATACTTTCATCCTCTAGGTCACTTAACCCATTTCTAGGTCACTTAACCTATTTTCCTTATTTTAGGGTTAACCACTTTCCATAAATAGAAAGTTCTTCAATCTTTATCATTTAAATATCCCTTCTTGATTTTTTCACTTTTATTTATTATTTAAATAATCCACCTTGACTTTGTCACTTTAATTTATCATTTAAATAATGATTTCTTCTTTTAAGGAACTTTGACTTCTTTGACCTTATGGGGCTTCAAGCCATCATATGGGGGTCCTTCAACTTCATAGGGCCATAACTCTCAAACCGTGAGGACTTATGTGACATTCTACATACCACTGGAAATGACATGACAAACACTGCCCATCTAGGATAGTTTCACTAAAAAAATCAATGATATTCTTCTCTTTATTCCACATACAAGCATGGGTTCTCTCAATCATAAATCAACCACAAAGCATCTTCCCATGAGGGATTTCACCATAAGGGGACCAATTTGGATTTCATCCATTTGTACCATGAAAAGAAAATAATGAGTCAAACTATGCATCATATATCAAAGAATCCATCTTCATCATCTATCAATGACAACTCATTGATCCATCTTCATCTATGCATCATATCAATGATATCTTATTGATCCATCTTCATCGATTGGTTTCCACTTGACATCTATCATTCTCATCAAGGACAATACATATACATTGTTCATCAATCATCAATCAATCAAGCCTATCAATCAATCCATTGCCATCAATCAATCATTTAATCACTTGACATCAATCCTTTGACATCCATCAATCAAACCATTGGCATCAATGACAACATGATCCAACAATCTCCCCCTTTGGCATTGATGGAAATACCAGCATTGATGTCAACACCAATAATTGATGTCAACATGTAGAGAAGGAAATCTCTACATCTATAGTCATCAATCATATCAATGTGACTATCTCTTTCCATCATTTATGACTATCTCTCCCCATTAAACATCAATCACATCAATGTGACTGTCTCTCCCTCTTTGACATCAATGGCACGGGGTCTTCTCTCCTTGGGGATGCTCTCCCTACTTGAAATCTCCTTGGGGTTACTCCCCCTATCTGAATCTCTTTGATCCTCCTCTGAATAATCTCTCCCCTTTTGAACAAGGGATATCATCCTGATGTAATGCTTAAGATACATCTCTCATACTCCCCCTGTGACGATTTCTCCCCCTAGAATTATGCCTCTGTGATCTTTCTTCAAATATAGGGTTCTTTTATTGGTATGCATATGATAAATATCTCCTCCTAGAATCATGGGAAGAAGAATGACTCCCCCTATGGGTATGTCTCCTCCTATCTTCAACCGGATCATAGATCAACCATTCTCTCTATGACGATCCTTGGACCTATTTATGCATCAAACTTGTGCCATACCATACATCATCAAAACAAAAGATATGTCAACAATAAAATAGAGAATCATGAACAATATATCAACCAAGTACATCATGTACGAAAATGTTCCCATAATGCACAACACCCATGTACATCAACAATGTGCCAAAAGATATCATCCATGGAATGTATCAACCACATGCCTCTATCAACATGTCAACATGTGCATCTACCAATATGCCAATCCATGTGCATCCACCAATATGCCAACCATGTGCATATACCAATATGCCAACCATGTGCATCCACCAACATGCCAAACAAGTGTCATATCACTCATGATATGTCTCCATCATGAACCAAGTACGATAACCATGTATCAAACAAATACCAATTGTTGTGCTAATCAAGTAATACCAATGGTGTACTATCATCCAGCATATGCCATATATATGTGTACCAAACATGCATCATCACTTGTACCAAGAAAGTTCATCAACCATGCATCAATACCAAAACATGGTGAATCCTCATACATGTATGCTAAATCCTCCATACGATACGTGCCAATCAAACTGCTAGTAGGTGCCTCTACCAATGTACTAGAAGTGTACCAATAATAGATCAAGTCATGAATCCTCAACATGATCATCTCATCAACTCACCAACTATATGGCCCAATATGTATCCCATCCATATGCCAAAATCATGTATCAGATTTTTCAACAAGTAATCTTCCAATTAAGATACATTACATGACCAAGGTTCCATAATTCCATTGTTATAACCAACAAAAATGCATCAATCCATACTCATAGGTTAGTGCCATGCACCCAAGATTTTATTTTACATAATCCAAAAGGTGAACATTTAAGCCTACAACAAACAGTGTCAGAACCTGCAACAAACTATGTCATCCCCTGCATCACAGAGTTATATCATCACAGCAAGCTGCAAACCATGTGCATTGTTGGCCCTTGAAAAAGTTTTGGGAGATTCTTGGTCATGTTGACCTATTTTGGACTTTGAAAGCCTGTCAAAGGAGGAGTGCAAGGTGAAGCAGAGATCATGGATCTTGGGCCCTTTGTTTGGGTCTTTTTTAGGTTTTTGGGATTATGTAATGGGCATGACATGTCGGCCCATGGGTTTACCCATGTTTAGGCCTATTTTGTAATATATATATAGATGTCTAGGAAATATAGAGGGGGGAGAATGGATAAGTGCTAGGATCTATGTAATTTATGGATTTTAAGAGCTCTGTGCATACTCTATGAGACTTGCAGAGCTAAGTGAAAGTCATTGTAAGAGGCTGTGGAAAACTATGTGCTTAGATCTACCAGGGAAGGAGGATCTAGAAAGATGCACATATCTCCTGTCCTAGGCAAAGTAGGGATTTTGAGGCTCTGTTCTTATAACTGATTTCTCGAAGACAATAAAGAAGAAGAGTTGGTGTATGTAGCCCCAGGGTGGGGGTGAACCACATAAACATTGTGTTGTTCCTCTTTGTGCTTTCCTTTATGTGTTTATAACTTTTGTTTCTAATTGCTTTGATAGAGATAGATAAATCTGCTTGTGATTTGTGCTAATGATGTGTAAGAATGTTAGGTTTGGTCTATATGAGAGTTCTTAGTGCTTTATCTACTAGATATGACCTACCTGTTCTGATAAAGTACTTAATTACATTAGATTTGAGTGAATGATGCGATGCTCTGTTCTATCTGCGCAGTAGTTATTGGTTGAATATTGATGAACTGTTGATGCTAAGTTCTCTGTTAAGTAATATACACAGATATGTTTCCCAGATAAGGTTGCATACACCTGATTCCTACAACCACCCCTGCCTCTACCTCAGGTGAGACTTCATCCGCTTCGCAAGTGTTGTTGAAAGGGTCGGTTGTTAGGGTTTTGTTGGTGTGTTGTTGTAGGGTTGAACCTTGGGTCTTCCCCTATTCCAACAAATGGTTCTGTTTCTTGGAGGAGATGTACAATCATATTGAGTTTGAACTTCAAGGGGTGCAGCAGGCACTACATTCCAGTTGCACAGTTTCCACTGCGCCTCATCCACTAGGAACACCAGAATGGGGAGATGAGCCAACTCAACTCCACCAAATCGATAATACAGTCAAAGCTCACCTTCGAAGAGCATAGGAAGAAATAGCACAAGCCACCCAAGATTTAGCACAAGTACAGAGAGTCCTTCTAGAGAAACGCAGTACTGTAGAATGAGAAAATCTTTCTCTCCAAGCGAAGTGGGATGAAGAAAAAGAACAACTACAGCAAATCAAGGAACAATTGCTCGCAGAACATATGAGAACCTCACTGAGAATCCATAGTTACAGGCACTGGAGTTGCAACTCCAGGAAGAGAAGCAACAAACAGACACACTATAGGCACAGCTGAAGGCCTTGTCAGCCATAGAAAAAATGAAGCAGTCTCAAGAGAAATACACCAGCCAACAATAGATCCATATGATTCAAAGCAAAGTTATGGAAGTAACTCAACGACTCCAACCAGTACAAGATAAGGTGTGCCAACTGTTAACAGAGGTTGAAAGCCAAGGAGCGGAGCTAGAACAGGTTGTCACCATAACAGAACAATTCCTAGAAGGGCCAATGAATGATGTAGTGATCCAGGAGTTCGACGAGAAAGAGTTTGTAGCATAGCAGCAAGTCAAAGAAGCTCGAGCGAAGCTCGAGGCTTTCGAGGTAGAACCGATCAGACCATAGTAACTCGGGACAAGTCACATGTGCGTGTTGGGGGCCTGTTGGCCCTTGACCAAGTTTTGGGAGATTATTGCTCATGTGGACCTATTTTGGAATTCGATAGCCTGTCGAAGGAGGAGTGCAAGGTGAAGCAAAGATCACAGATCTCGAGCCCTTTTTTTGGGTTTTTGGGATTATGTAATGGGCATGGGATGTCAGCCCATGGGTTTACCCATGTTTAGGCCTATTTTGTAATATATACATAGATGTCTAGGAAATATATAAGGGGACAAATGGCTAAGTAATAGGATCTATGTGATTGAAGGATTGTAAGAGCTCTGTGCATACTGTGTGAGACTTGTAGAGCTGAGTGCAAGTCATTGTAAGAGGCTATGGAAGGTTGTGTTCTTAGATCTACCAAGGAAGGAGGATCTAGCAAGCTGCGCAGATCTCCTGTCCTAAGCGAAGTAGGGTTTTTAAGGTTCTGTGATTGTAACCGATTGCTTGAAGACAATAAATAAGAGAATTTGGTGGATGTAGCCCCAGGGTGGGGGTGAACCACGTAAACACTGTGTTGTTCCACTTTGTTCTTGCCTTGATGTGTTTATAACTTCTTTTTCTAAGTGCTTTGATAGAGATAGATAAATATGATTATTTTTTGTGCTAATGATGTGTAAGAATGTTAGGTCTGATTGATATGTGAGTGCTTAGTTCTTGATCTGCTAGATATGACCTACATGTTATGATATAGTACTTAATTCCATCAGATCTGAGTGAATGATGTGATGCTTTGTTCTATCTGTGTAGTAGTTATTGGTTGAATATTGATGAACTGTTGATGCTAAGTCCTCTTTTAAGTAATACAATCACAGATCTATGTCTCAGCTAAGGTTGTAAACACCTGAGTCCTATAGCCACCCCTACCTCTACCTTGGGTGAGACTTCATCTGCTTCACAGGTGTTGCCGAAAGGACTGGTAGTTATGGTTTTGTTGGTGCATTGTTGTAGTGTTGAACCCTGGGTATGCCCCTATGCCAACATGCATTGTCTTTTTCCCAAGGCTATTCCACATATACGCATCTTGCTGCACAACAGAGCGCGTATGTACGTGACCTATTCAAGGTTAGCTCACGTATGTATGTGACTAATACCAATGTCACTCGCGTATGCCTCTGTGGATAACACACTTGAACTCCCCTTCAGTCTTTGATTCTGATATACCTGCTTTGTCTTCTTCACCCACTTCTATAGATGTCCCTGATCCTCAGAACCTTAGCTCTGAGAATCCATGTTTTCAAAGATGTCTCCCTTTCTTACTTCATACCTTCTTCTAGCCATGCTATTTTAAGTCCTCATCATGGACTTTCTTCTTGTGCTCCAACACTCCTGGGATTTGTGGCCAAATCCACTACAGCTATAGCATGTAATGGTGTTACAGTGAACAACAATGTTTCCTACTTGATCACGTCTCCAACATCTCATGGTGTTATAAAATCTTCCATTGTATCTCCTTTCATAAGATCTACATTCAAAAGCTTTGTGACCATATCCATTACATGAATAAAAATGCCCATGAAAAATACTTTCATTCCTTTGATTTGTTGTCCCAAGAGTAGCCTCTTGATATCTTCCTTGCTTTGTTCT
Source organism: Picea mariana (assembly GCA_032191745.1). Lineage (NCBI taxonomy): Eukaryota > Viridiplantae > Streptophyta > Pinopsida > Pinales > Pinaceae > Picea > Picea mariana. The sequence goes on from JASDQU010438509.1 coordinate 72,161, forward strand.
TTTGAAATTTTCTTTGCCTTGTGTAGATGGTTGTTTTGCGTCATTATCTTCCTTCTTTGATGGACTTACCTCATGATTCTTTGAGGTGCTTGCTTCATCATGTGTAGCTTCCTTTTTGTATCCAAGACCTGATTTATTATATGGTGATCTTTGACTTTTCAAGATCTCATCTAAGATTAGTGAGCTATTCAAGAATTTATTTGACTTGTCCCCTTTCTTTCTAAGATCAACAATTTCAACTTCTAACTGACAAAATGTCTCTATCTTTTCTTTTATTTGATTCTTCAATAGTTCCTATATCCTTTTGGCTTCTTCAATTTGGGTCTTGAGATGGACAATAGTTTAAAAACTTTTGCTAATCTCATCATC
>JASDQU010438509.1:73226-102021 GCA_032191745.1 Picea mariana
TTGCCAACCTGTACATGGAGTACTTTGAAAAGAAATCCATTGACTCCTATCCCCTGAAACCATTAAGATGGAAACGTTACGTTGATGATACTAATGTACTTTGGCCCCATGGGGAAGATGAGTTGAATAAGTTCTTCCATCACATCAACAATTTATCCAAAGACATTAAATTCACAATGGAACGTGAAGAAAATGACACCGTCCCCTTCCTTGACATACTAATAAACAGAAAAGAAGGTGGTAAATTAGGACATTCAGTTTACAGAAAAAAGACCCACACCAAAAACTACCTTCACGCCAGTTCCCATCACCATCCAAACCAAAAATTAGGAGTTCTTAACACCTTATCCACTAGAGCCATAAGGATTTCAGATAAGGAACACCTAGAATAGGAGTTAAATCACCTTCACAAAGTCTTCAAAAACATAGGTTACAAAGAAAAAGAGATTGACAACGCAATAAAGAAAGCCCTTGAAAAAGAAAAAGAAAAAGAAACTAACAAACCTTAACCGAAAAGCAACCAAACCTTGAGTCTCACCGCCTAGCTCCCCTACATCCAAGGAGTCACTGATAAAATCGCAAAAATCCTTAAAAAGAAGGAGATCAAGACCTCATTCAGACCCCTTAATACTATCAAACAGAAAATGAGATCCGTTAAGGACAAGCTCGACCAACATAACTTCAAAGGAGTTTACAGAATAGACTGCTCTTGTGGCAAATGCTACATTGGAGAAACAGGCCGTTCTTTCAACACCAGGATTAAAGAACATAGTGCTGATATAAAAAATGAACGAACTCGCACCTCAGCACTAGCCGAACACTCTCTCACAACTAAAAATCACATACGTCTAGAAGACACCAAGATCTTAGCTAAAGAAGACCATCTCCTTAAAAGACGAATTAGAGAAGCAATGGAAATCATCAAGAATCCAGATAACCTAAATCGAGACAATGGCCTAGAGATTAGTGACAGTTGGATCCCGCTCATCCGGGGAAGAAAACATCACTAACCTCTAGTACTTTCAACCTCACTTTTTCGTACCTTAACCTCTTCTTTGATAAACCAACCTCTAACTTAGGGTTTCACTTAGCCGAACATTAATAATACTTTTTGAGACCTCATTAAATAGACCCTAATTTTAACCTACAATTAACTAATATTAATAATAATAACACCTTATGGTTAGCAATTTAAACCACCTCATCAAATTAACCCTAGTTTTAACCTATAACTTAACAACGTCGGATTAAACCACTTAACCCTTTATTAAATACCTAACTTTACTTAACTTAACCTTAAAAACTAACTTAACCCTAAACCTTTTCAAGACCAACCTAACTGATTACATTAACCCTAATGTTAACCTTTAGTTAACAAAAAACTAATATTAATAATATTAAACCAAATTTAACAACAATAGTATCAATTAACCCCTAATTTAAAACCACTTAATTAACTGACTAATTCACTTTTAAATATTTTAAAAAAGGACCCCCTCAAGCTTAGGGTTTCACTTAAGTCGAACACTAATATAACATTAATAACACTTTTGCCACCTTATTAAAAAACCCTAATTTTAACCTAGTATTAACAAAAAACTAATGTTAATAACATGAACACCTTATGGTTTCTAGGTTTAACTGATTACATTAACCCCAATGTTAACCTTTAATTAACAAAAAACTAATATTAATAATATTAAACCAAATATAACAACAATAGTATCAATTAACCCCTAATTTAAAACCACTTAATTAACTGACTAATTCACTTTTAAATATTTTAAAAAAGGACCCCCTCAAGCTTAGGGTTTCACTTAAGTCGAACACTAATATAACATTAATAATACTTTTGCCACCTTATTAAAAAACCCTAATTTTAACCTAGTATTAACAAAAAACTAATGTTAATAACATGAACACCTTATGGTTTCGAGGTTTAACCTTTAATTTAATATTAAATCACTTGACCCATTGATACCTATTTTAAAATCTAAAATTTAAATTGACTAAATCACTTTTAAACCTTAACTTAACCTAATACCTTATGACATACATTGATTACATTTTATACTAACCAACCTAATATTAACCTAAAACTGAACTTTCTCTAACCTAGGGCTCCACTTAGCCGACTACTAATAAAACAGTAATAATATTATTGCTACTTAATCTAACCTATAATTAACATAAAATCATTTTTTCTAGCCTATATTTAACATAGAATTTTAATATGAATAACATTAACCCTAGTTTGCTAGTATGCCACCTCATTAAATCAACCTTAATTTAATTTAATATTAATATTAACACCATGTGACTAACCMTAAATTTAGCCTATATTTATCATAAAATTTAATATTAATAACATTATCCTATTTTTAGCCTTTTTTAACCCTAGTTTKCTAATAATGCTTATTTAATTTAATATTAACCATATTAACATCCTCAAACCTAGGGTTTCACTTAAGCCGACCACTAATATAACAATATTAACATTTATTAACACAAGATTAATATTAAAACTAATTTTAATAATAAGGTCAACCCTAAAATTTAGCCTATTCTTAGATTAGAATTTATTTAACACCGTCGGGTTATCATCTTAATTCATTAATTAAATACCTAATTTGTAAAACCTCCCCAAACCTAGGGTTCAATTTTCACTATTTATTAAAGGCTCCTCTCTTATTTTTCCTCAGGCTTTTTTGTCCTGAGATGGATCCTGTTGTGGATCCGAAACGTCGACAAGCTCTAAAAACCACTGTCACTGTGCTTTCTTCTTGTTCTTTGAGCATTTTCTTTAACTTCAGGATGTGCCTTTGATTCCTCCTAAGAAACTTCTTAGTGTTATCTGAAAGATAGTTATAGTGTGTATAAAAATGATCACTACTATATCTATATAAACCCTCTTCAACTTCCTTTTGAAGTTCTAATAGATTTTCTTCTATTCTTTCCATGGGATAACTACCATCAAACTTTACACAAATTGTTTCTAGATGTTCTTCTTCACTTGAGAAAAATTCAACATCATCACATTTTGAATCATTGCAATCAAGGGTATTTGAGGATTCTTTACCTTTATTTGAAGTATCTTCAAGATCTTCCTTTTTGCCAACATTATCACATGATTCTTTTCCTTCATTTGAAATGTCTTCAAGATCTTCATTTGTGCTAACATCATCACTTGATTCTTTGTCTTCATTTGAAATGTTTTCATGATCACATTTAGAAATAATGCATTCAAGATTTTTTGGAGATTATTTACCTTTGATGATCTTGATGGAGTGGTCTTCATCATCTTCTTTCTTGTTTTGATATGTCTCCTCTAGATTTATCCATAGATCCTTGGCATAAGTGCATTGTCCTATGCTCTCCTTGATAGGGCTTGAGAGTCCACTAAAAATGTTCTGGAGAGCCAATGCATCATTCTTCTTTCCTTCCCTTTGAGCTGAAAACTTTGACTTGTTCTTCAAAGGAACTGATCCACCAATGGCTTCCTTCCAAATCGTTGCTCCCATTGTCTTCAAATGTAATCTCATCTCTATTCTCCAAGTAGAATAGTTTTCCTCATCAAGGATTGGAACTTCATCATCGATTTGTGTGTCTATGGATCTCCTTCAATCTTGTTAAGGATTGTAGTGAAGGCCTGCTCTGATACCAATTGTTGGACACACCTACCACACTTAGAGGTGTGGGGGGGGGGGGAAGGGAGGTGTGAACGAGTGTGGGGATCTTTTTACAAAAACTTCCCTCTTACACAAAACTCATTAGTTAACATTCAAATTTTACTCATTACTCATTGCTATCATTTATAACTAGTTAGACCTGAACATATATCAACAACATAGATCATCAACAATATGTATGTACAATTTTGTTTTAATTATGAACTACAATCCTTGGGGTTTTTCAGCAACAACTGAATAGAGTACAACTCTACAAGAGCACCATCTCTATAATGCAAGACTCAACTTACACCCCTAGCACCAAATGCGATGAGGCAATAATCCTCAACAGATATCAATCTGCAATAGGTACGCGGCCTATCAGTAGTGCAGCCCATGTGTGTACGTGCCATGGCTTAATACAACCCACATATATACACGACCAATATATAGAACAACCTACGTATGCCTTCTGAGCTATTAGGGTTTATCCTTTTCATCAGATACTCAGATCCTCTGCAACCTGCCATCATAATTTCTTTTGTCTTCCACTGTTCAAAACTGACTACCATCCAGTCACAATAGATCCAATCTCTCCAACAGCTTATGTATGCTCCACAACCAATCAATATGAATGCTAACTCAATCATGTATAAGAAACTAGTATACCATAGTGTTGGACAACTGAGAGAGGGGGGGGGTGTGAATCAATTGTTACCGAGCTTAAACAATTATTCTTATTTTAAACTCTTTGCAGAGCACTAAATGACAATCACAATAATGTAGGGAAGTAAGCAATAGAACATTCAACATCATTCACAAATATGAAATATACAGAGATAGATATTTCCTGAGGAAACCCATAAAGGGTAAAAACCTCTTCTTCTTTATATGATAAGTAATCTTTACATTTTGTACATTATCATACTTATGAGCACCAACTCATAATGAGGCTACAACCTCTATTTTGCAAGCTGCAACTTGAGCACCAACTCTCTATTTTCTCTAGCACCTACTAGAAGGAAGCACCAACTCCCTGGTTTCTCTAGCACCCACTAGAAGGAAGCACCAACTCCCTAAGTGTTCAATCACCAACTGGATGGAAGCACCAACTTCCAGTCACACAGGCACCAACCTGTATAACAGAGAACAATAGTTCTCCCTTGCACCACCCTGCCACCCTAGTTTCTCTGGCCGGAACCAGATGGAAACTACAACTCCCTGTGTTCAAGAACCCACTTGAACTTCTGAGGACAACAGTCCTCCCTAGCACCTCCCTGCCACCCTGAAATATAAATCTTTTCTATTGAGACTTATTACAGTGATATAATGTTCAACAATGGCTTACCAATCTCATCACTGTTCTTCTACACTAATCTGCTCTCCTGTATCACCGTCTCTCTGCTTGCATCTTCTTGTGTTTTTTGATCTTCTTCTCTTCTCTACAAGTGCACCTCCACCTTCTTTTACTGCCTCACTGTCTTGTTGCACACATGCCTTGCACTTTCTATGCTTCTTCCTTTTATGCTCTATGCACCATGTTCATTCAATGCACCATTCCTCTTCTCTGTATTTCAGCTGCTGAACACTCCTCCTTCTACACTCATGAATCCCTCTCCACAAAAACAACCATCTCTTCTTTCTTTTACCTTCTTATAGTCTCTGTGCACCTTGTGCATCCCCTGTGCACAATGCTTCTGCATGATCTTCATGTCGAGTGCTCTGCCTGTTCGTCATTGCAACTCTTCAGCTTCTCTGGCTGTTAAACCCATGTGTCCATCATCACTGGGTGTTATGCTAAGATTCCTTAGCCTCTCCAATAGTCGAGACTATTTTTCTTCTCTGTCACAGTTGAGATCATCCTCTCTGTTGCAGTTACAGGATTCAACACTCATCCATCTGTCAATTGCCTCTACGAATAGTCTTCATTCCACTGGCAGATTCCTTGAGACTCTCCAGCTCCTCTAGCAATCACACAGAAGGATCTTCGAGTCCTCTGGTAGAAACCATCAGTGGTTTCTAGCAGTTACACTATGAACCTCCAAAGACCACTTCAACAACTGAATCGCCACTGATCAAATAACTGTGAAGAGCAATAGTATCCCTTTGATCATATTCCTGAATAACCTACACCATTGGATCATAAATGATGGGTCTCATGCTTATTTCACCATTTCACAATTCGACCTTTCAACGTTTTGACATTCCGGCATTTGGATTTTTGGCATCCCTATGGTGAGGGATCTCAACTCTCCAAGTCGTAATCTCCAAAATGGAGATTATCTCTTTGAGCTCTTCTCTATAGCTCTTCGACAATGTGACCACTAGAAGTGACCATAGCCTTATTCAAAAACACATTTCGGTGTTTTGTCATTTCGACATTCCTGTTGCAAAGTGTTTCGACACTCCAACTCCCGGTATCTGAAACCAACACCAAAAGGTGTTTTTCGCATTTCGACATTCCTTGTGATGAAATGTTTTGACACTCCATCTCCCAGTATCCGAAATCTACACAAAAAGTTGTTTCGGTGTTTCACATTTCGTGACTTCAGGACTCTTGTGATGAAGAATCTCGACTCTTGACTCCTCCAACTCCTAGTATCCGAAACTTCGGTTGATGTGCCTATTTCGGGATTTTCAACGTTTGGAATTTTGAAACTTTGGGACTCCTGTGTTGAAAATTCTTGACTCTTGACTCCTCCAACTCCCGATATCTGAACCTCCAGTCATTGTGCTTGTTTCGGGTTTTTGGGGTTTTGCATTTCGCGAATTTGGGACTCTTGATGATGAAGAGTCTCGACTCTCCCAACTCCTGGTATCCGAAATCGTCCCCCTGCCTTCGAGATTTTGTAACCCTGCTTCACCTTGCTCTTTAAAGAACGTGCAGGTTCTCCTGGATCCAACGCCAGTTGGACCTCGGGCTCAGATCTGACATTCATCGGGAATTCTCAATGGGATCCAAAGATCACTGTCGCTTCTCCTCCTAAGCTTACACATCCTCTTAACTTGGAATAATTTCTAAGTGTCAAAGGCCTCAACCTTTGATCCATCTAAGATCCCAAGTACACTATCTCTCTTGAGCTTTGGCAATGATTTAACCTCATCCCTGGTGCACACCTACGCACTGTGTGCAACTCTGTGCTAATCCTCTTGAGCTTACGTTGTCCCTGTTTTTCCATCGCTGCATACTTTGATCTTGCCATCAATGACAAGAACACCTACCTGTAAACATGCCAACACATTGCAATCATATCACAACTAAATCACAAGAATACTTCTCACAACATCAACCAACATAAACCACATCACAATATCCATACCAAGAATTCCCTAAGAATTCACAACAAAACAAGAAATACTATCCATCAAGACAATAATGTAACCATACCAGTGTCTCAGTGACAGATATGAGCCCATAGAATGCAAATCTAGAACCTGCTTCAGTCTTCAACTGCCAGTCATTATCTCAAACACAAATCTCCATGATTTTTCCACTATACGTGCCCTGTCCTCATATAGCCCACGTATGTACACGCCCTGGCCCATTACAACCCGCGTACACCTCATAAACTAGGGTTTCTGAAGCTCCGAGACTTTTTCCATCAAGATCTCTGATATTTCCAAAACTTTGATGCATCCATGAGATCCTCCTCACACTCTCTTTCTAAAAATAGATCTTCAATCATTCTCAAGAGATCCACACCAAAGATGCTCTCACAAGAATCTCTCCATCAACACTCAAAAGATAATCTCACAAGAAGCTCTCCATTGATCCACAAAAAAAGATGTTTTACAAGAGACCATTGCTATCTTATTTATACTTTCATCTTCTAGGTCACTCAACCTATTTTCCTTATTTTAGGGTTAACCACTTTCCATAAATAGAAAGTTCTCCAATCTTTATCATTTAAATATTCCTTATTGATTTTGTCACTTTTATTTATTATTTAAATAATCCAACTTGAATTTGTCACTTTAGTTTATCATTTAAATAATGATTTATTATTTTAAGGTACTTTGACTTCTTTGACCTTATGGGGCTTCAAGCCATCATATGGGGGTCCTTCAACTTCGTAGGGCCATAACTCTCAAACCATGAGGAGTTATGTGACATTCCACATACAACTGGAAATGGCATGACAAGCACTATCCATATAGGATAGTTTCACTGACAAAATCACTAATAGTATGCTCTTTATTCCACATACAAGCATGGGTTATCTCAATCATAACTCAACCACAAAGTGTCTTCCCGTGAGGGATTTCACCATAAGTGGACCAGTTTGGAGTTCATCCATTTGTACCATGACAAGAAAATAATGAGTCAAACTATGCATCCTATATAAAAGAATCCATATTCATCATGTATCAATGAAAACTCATTGATCCATCTTCATCGATTGGTTTCAACTTGACATCTATCATTCTCATCAAGGACAATATATATATATATATATTGTTCATCAATCATCAATCAATCAGGCCTATCAATCAATCCATTGACATCAATCAATCATTTAATCACTTGACATCAATCCTTTGACATCAATCAATCAAACCATTGGCATCAATGACAACATGATCCAACATAATGACCATACCTTGTCCTGAAGTTGGTCTTGCTGATGTCTTCCTCTTTAATCCTTACCTGATGGTATCCTGACCTGAGATCTATTTTTGAAAATATCCTTGCATACTTCAACTGATTGAAGATATCACAATCCTTGGTAGAGGATACTTTTTCTTTATAGTCACTTTGTTCAACTGTCTGAAATTGATGTACAATATCAATGTCCCATATTTCTTCTTCACAAACAATATTGGGCCACAATAAGGTGAAACACTTGGGCATATATACCCCTTCTTCAGAAGCTCTTCAAGATGCATTTGCAACTCCTCTAGCTCTGGTGTACTCATTTTGTAAGGATTCTTTGATACTGGAGCTTCCCCGGGCATTAAATTTATAGAGAAATCAATATCTCTGTTTGGGGGTATCCTGGTACCTCCTTGAACACATCTTCAAAATCTTCCAGGATTACATGATCCTCTAGATTTGGAACCTTATCCCTAGGTGCTTCTTCCATATGGGATGAAAATATTTGACAACCCTTCTGTAACACTTCTTTAGCTGCATTGTTGAGATTTCCTAGACAATAACTACCTTGGGAATTCCTTGGACTGCTCTTTGATTTCCTTCCTCGTCCAAGAAAGTGAATTTCTTGTTATGAAAGTCTAATATGGCATGGTATTGGTCCAACCAATCCATACCAATTAGGCAATCATATGATCCCAATGGCAAGATTTTCAAATCTAAATTGGTACTCAGTCCATTCATGCCCACTGGACATAATTTAACCAACTCAACAACCTTTCTCTTGGCTTCTGTAGCCAGTTGCACCAGCCAAGATTTCCCATGATTGCTTATTGGTAATTGAAATATTTCCACTACCTTAGGATATATATACCTATGACTATCCCCTGAGTCTATTAAAATAGTAAAGGCATGGTTATTGATCATACCTTCAACTTCAATCATGTGTGATTGAAACTCAACTTGCTTGTTGTCCAGGGCTGCATAGATCCTTGGCACACTTCTTCCCATGTCCTCCACTATTTCTGCTTGCTGTACATTATGGAAAAATCTTACCTTGTCACTTTTGTGAGGACAATATATATACTTGTGGTCTCCTTTACAACCCCAACATTGCATAGGTGTCTGCCTTGGCCTTTTCCCACCTACTTCAACCATCCTGGGCTCTCTCAAAACTGGTTGTCCTTGAGGACTATTTTTGAAAAATGGTGGCTTGTTTCCCTTTTTCCTCTGCTCCTTCTTAAACTTCCTCTTGCCCTTCCAATCCTTCTAGAAAGTAGGCTTTACTTTTTTTTGATCATATAAGAATTTTTCTCTCCTTATAGTTTCTTCCAGAGTCTTGGGATCATCATATTGGATTTTATCACTGATGAAAGATGGAAACCCACTCATATATCTCTAGATATTGACTATCTCATCCTTAATTAAAGGGACATACTTCAATAGCTCAAGAAATATCCTTTCATATTCATCTATAGTCATGCTACCCAGTTTAAGTTCAAAGAACTCTTTCATCTTATTGTCATAGTATCTCTTGGCTAAGTACTTATTTTCAAAATGTTTCTTGAATTCCTTCCAAGTCACATTTTTCTCCCAAAGGCATTGTACTTGCACCAACTTATACCACCATATGGATGCCTTTCCTTTAAGTTGGTAAATGGAAAGTTTTCCCTCTGCATGGGAAGAATAGTTTTGCAATTGGAAGTACTTCCTCATTCCTAGCAACCATGTCTCAACATCTTCATCCTTCGTATGCTCTCTATCAAAAGTAGGAGGTTTGATCTTACTCATTTCTCATTTCAATTCATCCACCCCAGACCTCCTATGTTTCCTAGCAGTGGATGGACTTGAGCTACTGTGTTTTCTTTTGAGAATGCTTTTGGGAGTGTTGGTGATGTCTTCTACCACTCCTTGATCTTCCTTTCTTCTCAGGGGTCCTGTGAATTTATAATTTGTTGGAGCCACTCTCCTTATCCAACTTATTTTCAATTCTTTCCAGGCTCCACATTAACTTCATATTTAATTCTTCCTGTTGCTCCTTGTCTCTCTTAATCCTTTTGTTATCTTTCTGGTGAATTTGGACATATTTTTGAAATTTTTTAATGATTTTCATCATGATCATGTATTTATCTATTTCTTCTCCATGCCCATTGGAGTTTGTTCCTTCAACTCCCAAATGGACATACATTCCTCTAACTTCATCCTCCATACTATAAGTGTCCTATGTCTCCTCCATTTCTTCGCACTATGTGACAAGTCTTTTCTGTTATGACAATTGCTAAGTCTTCAAAATGTGCATTCAACCAAATTTTGTCAGGCTATCAGTCTTAATAATTTTTAAGAATAAATTAAACAATCTGATTCAACAAAAGAATATCAGAATCCATTTTCTATGGGTCTTTGTCAATAAAGAATCCCCACGGCTCTATCTTCGAGCCCTGCTCAGTCCTACAATTCACTTTCAGGCACTAGCCCCTTTTCCTTCATCCCTTAATTCATATGTGACCATGGTTGTGACCAAGTGATAATAGTTGGGCTCTTATCCGAAGCCTTGAAACTTCGGGGCTTTGAAGCTTCAGATATTTCCATTTCTACACATCACAAAACATTGAACTAGCGAAATCACAGAGGACGCGGGATCTATGGTCCACATTCCATGTTTAGGTATACAGTGGATAGGAGCTATGGGACTCTGAGCTTCGGTGGTTTCCAAAAAATATCACAACAAATCTCCTGGAGTGTTGAATTGACGAACTCGCGAAGTGGGGTGGATCAACAGTCCTCGGCTCCCCAACATCCAATGGATGATATTTAGTACAGAACTCTAGGATTCGAAAGTTCTGGACTAACCATACTCTCAATCCTTCCTAAGTGCCAAGTATCTGAACTACTGCAACTATTTCCAATTACAAATTCATATGACACCTGACATGCCTAGGGGAGATCCATGTCACCCAGGTGACATCATCATTCCATGTCACATCTGTTTCTTCAGGACTTCGAAGGATTTCACATTTTCACACCCAAAAAGTCTCGAACAGAGAATCTTCGAATACTTCCATGTCACCCCCGGTGATGTCATCATGTCATGTTACTTCAGCACTATGGAACTTGGAGGATTTCTTCCTCCCATTCAATCATGAACTATTTATTCCAGAGTTTCAAGTCTCCAGACCTTGGGATCTGATGCCATGCATCCCTTGTTACCAATGGTTGGTTTTAACTCCAGCCTTTAGGATTTCTCTACCCAATGCTAACTGTAACACCTTTCCTTCGGAGTGCCTAGTCTCTAGACTGTGAAATCTATTGCCGCATGTCCTCTGTGATCAATGGTCGAGGTAGACTCTGAACTTCAGGTCTTTGGGAGTACCAAGTCTATGGACCTTGTAATTTGATTCCATGCATCCCCTGTGACCAACGGTTGAGATTAACTCCGGCCTTTGGGCCTTCAGAAGTTCTCTACTCAATGCTAGTTGTAACACCTTTCCTCGGGAGTACCAAGTCTCCAGACTTCATGATTTGGCGCCACACATCTACTGGGGTCAGGTTATCGTGGGACCAATCTAGTTAACTTCTTCGCCAAGGTTTTAAATACTTTATGTGTTCATCAGGGGCCCCACTATCCATGCTTGAGAGGATTTCCACATGGTGAAATAGTAGAATCAGACATGTGGCCCAATATGATGGGTGGCACATGTCACGTTCTAACTGGAATTTCTATCTTCCAAAGGTTCTTAACTCACTAAAACATGGAACACATCCCATGTGTCTACATCATCCCTGCTGACATCAGTAGGCCACGTAACTTCGGGACTTCGAGATTTGGAATATTTTACACTGGCACACTTCAATTCTCCCAAACATCGAACTCTGAATAATCTGATCTTCTGACACACGTATCCTTTATTGAATGATCTGGATGAACTCCAGACTTTAGGACTTCAGGAGTTTTCACTTTATCTCACCTTATTACTCTCGAATGTCAAATTCCTGAACTAGCCAATCTCCTCACACATTTCTCTTTTGATGCACGGTCTAGTTTAACTTTGGACTTCAGGACTTTAGGAGTTTTCACTCTATCACACCTTATTATTACTAAACACCGAATTTCTGAACTATCCATTTTGTTGACACGTGTCTCATTTGAGGGATGGTCTAGATTAACTCCAGAATTCGGTACATTGGGAGTTTTATCTCTATTCACACCTTGTTTCTCCCGAATGCCGAATTCACAAACAAGCCAATCTATAAACACGTGTCCCTTTTGATGAACAGTTTGGATTAACTTTGGACTTTGAGACTTCATGATTTTTTTCCTTAGCACACTATGTTTCTCTTGAATGTCTAACTCCTGAATATGTTGATCTTCCGACACTTGCCTCCTTTAATGAACGATCCAAATCAACTCCAAACTTCGGTAATTCACGATTTTTCACTCTAGCACACTCCATTTCTCTCGAAGTGCCAAACTTCTGAAATGTTGTGAGATATATGACTCACAATCACTTGTGCACATTTTTTTATGGTTGAGATCTGTTTTTCATCGCTGCACCTTACCTATTTCTCTTTACTCGATCTAATGGCTCTGATCTGTCCTTGGTCAAATCCAACGATAACAATTCTTCTTGGTTCTATGGTGTAGATCCCCTCTGGGACTTCAGAACTTCGGGCTTCAGCCCCTTTTGCTCTATAACACATAAAATTCACCAAATTCGCGAAGTCCAAAGGACTTGGAGGTTAACTCTCATGCACCTTTTTCTAGATCCGACGGCTAGAAAAGTTGGCCCTTCCCCTGCATAGATATTACACCCCACGTTCAAACCTTGCGACTCAACACAATGGTTTTTGTGGCTTCTTTCTCTGTTTCCATTCAATAAACCATTATACCTCCTGAGCTTCATAACATGGCCAAGGTATTCTCTTGGCACCCAAGGGCACTCCTAACTCATATTTGTCTATCTAAAAAACAATTCCTTTCTAAAACGTTTGCTTCAACTTCCATTGACATGGCCCATCCAGGCTCAGTGTTGAAACCATGGCTCTGATACTAATTTGTGGCATCCCCGACCATCCAGGCCTACTGAGAAACACTACCTAATCAATTGTATATGTTATTATATGCTCTGATACCAATTTGTAACATCCTCGGCCACCCAGTCTAACATCGTCACTAAGTAAACATATTTTTACATCCCCGACAACCCATGTCGGGCCATGCTACTCCAGAAAACTATCATGCTCGAATACACACACACACACACACACACACACACACACACACACACACACACACACACACATATATAATGCAATTTTAACCAGACATAAACATTCTGTTCATACACATATTCATGCGGAAGTGACAATAACACATAAAATTTTAATAGATGATTTACATTCTGCTATCACACATCATAATGCATAAATAACAGTAAAAGCATACATGCAGTAATCACAGGAAAAAACCATAAATATAACAACATATATAAATACACAACATGTAACCAAACTTGGAAATGGTACTTATCTCTTGATTGAAGTACACCAACTGCGTGCATACCTTCCACGCATCTCCCAAACTTAGACCATGTTGCTCATCACTCTCAGTAGTGGGTCACCCTTGAGCTGGGACTTAAATCCACCTAGGTGAAAGGGATTCCTAGACTTGGCTGATGCTATGGGAAACTGCACAATGCAACATGAAGGATTCTCTCCAAGGATCCTACTTACGCCCACAACTCACAAAATATCATTACCCACATGCCTGTCCCACCCTAGGAAGTAAACACCTGCACTGTTCCATAGTCCATCGACTGCTCCACTTCCCCTTCCAGGGCTTCAAAAACAGGCCATACCAAGAATTCTTAGATCTCTATAGTTATTTCTATACTCCCTCTGGGAGGAATCACTTGCCCAACAAACTCTCTCACCTGGAGAGAATTTCTCACAGGCCTAACAACCTGCCTCTTCAAACCAAAAGAAACAAATTGGGTAAGGTAAGGGGAATACTCAACAAATTACAGAGGTTCACAGTGGCAGAAAAGGCTCTAGCTACATGATTGTTCGTTGTGTGAATGAACTGCTCAAGGGATGGCCAAAATCCTTAGGATGATCTTGTGGGAAACAAAAATGGCCAGACTGGTCAGAATGCATCAGGCAAGAAAAAACGATGAGAATGGTGAGAATGCTCAATCTTGAGAGAGACAAAATGGTGAGTATAAACCCCACAATGGTGGTAATTCCCACATAAATATGAATGCATCCTGGTTGACACTTGACTCTCTAGGATCTCGATCCTCTCCACTTGGATTTTGTTCCCCTCCCCAAAGGAACTTAGGATAAATGGGTTTATTTCCCAACTTTATTATTTTTTCAGTAAATACATTATAATATTCCCTTGGGTTAAGCCCCCAATATTAGCCCATCTTTCCTAGAATCACAATCCCATCCCTTTCCTTACCTAGTGAAGCTTAGTCCCCCATAACTCTTTCTTCATGGTCGGTCTACACGCAACGATGTATTTTATTAATAATCTTCATAATTACATATACAAAATCAGTCCCACTGGCCTTAACATCTAGGCTCTCTACCCTAATAAACACATAATCCTACCAACTTATAATTACTTGGCTCACCATCCTACAAAACATGTTACATTCATAATTACAACTGGGGCTCGGCCTTGGGATATTACAAGTTTCCTATCCCGTTAGGTGGGAAGACTATCCTAGTCAATCTCATAGTAGTGTTATGCCTTTTGGATTTCAATATGCTTCTTGACATGACTATGTTTATGATATGAATGTTGTGGCTTCCACGATCTTTCATGCAATGCATTTTCCTCACAATAAAAGAATTGTCACTATTTATCAACTTTCATCTGATAATCACCATCCTATTTCAACTTTAGGTTAGGTTTCTTCTTTGTATGTTCCTAGTGTTTGAGTTGATTTATCTTCGCAATGGGTGATTTATGTGGCATCATATCATCGATATTCAATTTCTTCTGGGATGGATCCTTTAAGTTCGTGTTTTCCTTCTCGATACAAGCTCTCAACAATTTATCATGTGGTTTATCCAATGGGAGCATGGGATCCCTTGCTTCCCCCTATTAGCTCGAGCAATCTTGAGTTTCCATTCGAGTCTGATATTACTATTTATGAGAGATTGAGCTTTGTTATTGGTTAGTCTTTGAGGCCTAGTTTCCTCCATGTTGAATTTTATTCAAATGAGGCTATACTTGAGGCTATGATTACGGTTTTTTTACCTCTTCCTAAACGAGAAAATTTATATGTTGGTTACCAAAGAAACCCTTGGCCTGAGCCTAGAAGTGGGCTCTACCTAGAGAAGTACTATGCATAAGTGACAAGTTTGTTTGGTGCTTTGTACCATATTGTACCTTTTTGGTTTTCAAGTTATATATTCCATAGCACAAGTTGTTATTAGAGGATTTTATATTCTACTTATTAACTTCCGGGTGAGGGTTGTTTTTCATATATATAAGACTTTGGAGACATTTTTCTTTGGTTCCCTTTTTGTCATGTCGATCTTTTTTGATGGGTAATGATCTCGAAACTAGCATATAGGCTATATTTTCCCCTCCATGAATTTTTGCATTATCAATTTCTTAGTTATTTTTTACTTAGTATTTACCCCATTGAGTTGGGACACAAAACCTTGTTTGTTGTTTATAAGTGTTGTAATTCATGTGGTAGAGCTTACCGTTCATGGGTGCCCTAGTTAGAACCTCGTTTACAATTTGGAACCCATCCTGAATTACTTTCATAAGATCAGGAGTTCTAATTGGTTCCACCATGAAATTGCGTTAAAGCCTCATAACTTATTCTCATTTTTATTCCATATATTACCCATAGGGATCCCACATTTATGTGTTAAGTTGTAACTGCATTGCATATTTACTGCTCACACTTTTGAGCCTAATGGCAGCTTCAAATTGTTATATCTCACCCATTTTCTTATGAATTCTCATCAGTTACTAGCCTTGAAATTTTTTCCTTTGCAAATTGACACCTATAACCTAGGAGGAAACATTCCCTCGAGTTTCCATATCTTGCGTGCATTTTCTTGCATTGCACATAGGTATGTTCCTTGCACCTAGAACTAGTTTGGTTTCTTGTAAAACTCATTTCCTCCATGTATTTATCATCATTTTATTATTTTTTTAGGACTTGCAATATGAAAAAGACAAAAAAAGAGTGGGAAATAGTCTTCTTTTCAATTATTGGAAGTAGTCAAGTCGCCTTTGAAAAAAACATAAAGATTTGAGTCTGGTCTCAACAATTTGGGTTTAGTATGGATTTAGGAAACTGAACCAACTACATAGAGTTATTACTCCTCCAACTAGTTATTCTTAAAGTCACTATGGAGAGTTTGTCGATGCCTCCTGCATCATAGAATTATGTCAATGCTCATTTTCAATCCATGCTGCCTAAGTCACTTCATTATGTCATGGTTTTATTCAGAGGAAGTTTATCTTATGTCAACCATTCCATGGACTTCGAGACTTTTCAAGTCAGCCTTCTCATATGTCAATTACTTCTTAGAATCATACAAATATTTGTCCTATATTGGTGCTAGTATGGAAGGTCATCATTGACTTCCTACTAGGGGTTCAAGATCTTATCAACTACGACACATTTCTCTAAGAGTTTGACCGATATTCACACCTTGGTCCTATTTTCATCATTGATAGGTGACCTTATGCTCAAAAAATGACATTCCATCATTGGTCACTAACTAAGTGGTTTACCTTGTGTTCAATGACAAGAAAATTATTCACACATTAGGATTCATGTAGTACCTTGGATTCCATTTGTCCCCATTGGTGGTTTCCTCACCTTTGTCAATAGTCTTCATTATTGGATTTTATTTAGAGGGTATATTTTGTGTGCTATTTCCATATGGTGCATGCGAGAGACGTACTTCATGGTGGGTTCTTTCAATATTTTATCTCGAGTTCTTCCAAATATTTGGACTTCTACTAATCCTCATGTTTTTTGATGGGGAATGCCTTAATTCCCTCCTTCTGTCAGATCTCTTCCTATCATGTTTGAAACATATTTCTCTAGGATAGGAATCTAGAGTCTTTATTAATACCTTGGGGCTTGTAGTCATCAGAGGAAGGTTCACTCACTATCGACAATGGAAATACATCAAAGTCCCCTAATCAATAGATTCTACCAGGTGTTTGACATCAAATCCTTTATTCACACTTGTTATATTGTACTAGGTGCCTTGATTCCCATTATTATTATTGGTGGGTTGTCTCATGTTTTTTAACGCTATACATTAATGAATAATAATCAAACAATGTCTCACTATGTTCAAATTCAACACATCTATTTTCATAGTGTAGACTAATACCACAGTGGTTTATATGAAGACCTCATGAATGTAGTAGAATCACCTCTTTTATGTTGTTTCCTGAGTTGCGTTGGATAGTACCACTACCACTTTTGACATTTGTACTTGTGAAGGATCAATTATTCAACTCTTGTATGTAGATTCCTTCACTTATTATAAGACATACATCCACTGTGTATCTATTTCATGGATATGATATCTTTTTGACATGGATCCACTGTCTGTCATTTTCATGGCCATGATCAGTGCTTTTCTATATATATATTCTGCATGGATCCATCATGTACTTGATTGGATGTCATACTTCTCATCAAACCAGAGCATGAGTATGCCCGCCTCAGGAATATAATATTTGGACTTGTTTCTATTGTTAGTTTCTATTCTTAAATAATTTTATGGTGATATTCACCCTAGCTTACTGCTTCTTCACAATGAGTACTTATAATTTATTTCTGCCATTAGTTTCTTTTTTGGCCTCACACATTAGGCAAAATCTGTTATAGCGTCAATTTCCACCAATGAAGCATTGATGAATTTGTTGGCTTTGTCCCTATCCTACTTGCAGACACCTTTTCCCCATACCTCCTTTATATTGTCTAAAAAAAACTTTTTTGGAACTAGTATGCACCCTAGCAATTATACAGCATGCGTATACACAGTTTTCTCAAATTAAAGTCACGTACATGTCATTAAATTCTAAAAAAAAAATATTTGTACATAATTAGAAGTTGAGTCACATGTTTGGTTAGTTTCCTAACTCCTTTTACATTTACACAATCACCTCTAACTTCCTATAGTTGACTTAAATAGAGCATGAATCAAAGGAGAAAGGGAATGAATGAATTCATGAGAAAGTAAATCAATTCTCGATGAATCCTCCACATTTGCAAGCCCCTGAATATCCCTTTCTATTTTGGTCCTCAGAACTAGAAACCCTTATTTACACTCATTCATGTACACTCACCTATTAGATCAAGATATCTTCTTGGTTCTCTTTGTATCTATTATCACCTATTTTGTTCTGCTAAGTCTCATCTCTCATCTCTTAGTTTCTACATTTCAAAAATTTTGTATAAGCTATAAATCATAATCATTCATTTGATAAAGGATTCAAAATATTATTAGGGGGTCAAATTAGTATTATGTTGAGAGAAATGAGGGATACTTATCCTTGTAAAAAGGGGATAGAGGAAATTATACATATGTTTGTATGATTGTTTGATAACATCATTAGCTTTAAATCTTTCATTTGAGTTATATGTCATATCATGATTTATGCTTCATGATTACCCAAGTTAGTAAGCTACTGATTCAAGTCAAATCCATCTAATAATGTAAGAGGACAAATATTGTTGAGTGCTATAGGAACTTCCACATGTCCCTAATTGTGATCATTTCAAGCACCATTGGGAGACTTGGAAGTCGTGGATTTTCCTACAAGGCTGAATGAAGATTCAAAACAATTAGAAAGTACTCAATAGACAGTCACGACATGTGAAGGTGGGGTTTTTTCACATGTACATGTATATTTTCCAAGATGTCACAAGAATGAGGTTTTTTCAAATAAGTTCCTTTAAAATCTGGCCCATTATTCGTTACTACTACAGCTGGTCAATTTTAATTTTCATCCATAGAGCCAAAAAATCCCCTATCTTTCTCATTGCACAACATAAATTTCATTTTTCTGCAGCAAAGAGTCTATGTTCTGGTTGTGACAGTTAAGAAGGGAGGTCTAATAGTAAATAAAAAGACTCGTACAGGAAACGACAGAGTTGCTACAAGAAAACCGGGTAAAAATGATAAGAAATGCCCAAACCCCGCGATCAGATCTGAAGGAGATAAGACCATGATAATGCAAAATCATTCTCAATCCTAGAAGAATAGAAGGAATAGTTTGTATTTGCTGGAAGAAGCAATTACATCAGTTTTTCAAGGATATCTTTCAGCGTAAGAATTCCACCTCCAATGCAAATCCTAAACTATGTCTGAAAATGATGGATAATGAAAGCATTTGTTTTTTGTTTCTTATATCTAAGGTGTCAATCCTATTTTTTTTTTATGATCGACTGCAACCTGGGAAAGGAAATGCGTTAAAAATATTCAAAACTAGTTTTTTTTGTATGTCACTATACGAAGTTCCTGCAACTCTCCACAAAGAAAACAAGGGATTTTCTGGAAATGACTATTTTTGCAATCAATTTCAAACTTAGAATATGACCATATGGAAGGGTATTTTGAGAAAATGAAACGTGTTTTTCTCATGAACAAAATCATCTAAAAAAACCTCCCTTAGTTTTTACACAGGTGTCATGGTTTGGGAGATACAAGCAGATCTTCACAACTCATTTTTCAGATTTGAAAATACATGAATTTTTCTGTTTTAGTCATCATCTTTGGGAACATATTACAAAGATGCAGAGAGGTATTTTGAAAACCCAACAGATTCTTTTCTCAAGCACAAGCTAATATAAAAAAAAATCTCTCAGGTTTTACACAGGCATTATGGTTTGGGAGATATGAAGTGATTTTGCAGCCCTATTTTTCAGAAATTCACCATATGCTGTGAAATGGGACAAGCAACCCTTAGTTCGATTCCACATGTGCCATGAGGAGGTGTCAAGTAAGGAAGACACATGGATGTTCAAGGAGGATATTTTTCTAAAGATCCTCAAATATTTGATTTGATTTGAAAGTATTTAATGCTTTAAATGTCAAACCCTAGATTTTAGGTATGGGACTAATTTTTCATACTTCTTGTAATCTTGTTGATATGACTAGGTGAAAATTCAACCCTAGGAGGTGTCATGTATTTCTATTTTGAGTATATCAGATCCAAACTTTGAGGATCTAGTTGCTATCTGATAGATCTATAAATATCATGGAAAATCATATGTAAAAGGGGGGGATTCAGTCCAAGGGAATGAGAGAGAGTTGCAAAGAGGTTTGATCTCTGTAATTGGAATTTCATGTACTATTTTGAAAACATTTTTGTCCACTAGACCTCTATGTAAGGATTTAAACTGATACTAAAGTGTATGGTCAGTTGTTTCTCTTATTTCTATGTAAATCATTTTATTTTTCTTCTATTGGAATATGTTATGCTACAATAGGATATATGCATGCATTTTTTGTGCTGAGAGGGATGTAGTGTAGGGTATGTTGTAGTTTTTTACACAGACTTATTCAAGTCTTTAATTCAGATTAAGTAAGGGTTTATGAATACTGAGTTATTCCTCCACTGTTAGATATATTAAGCATCAGGGTGTTCTTTGATCATCTTGTAGTTTTGTTTCCTCACATTGCCTCATTTCACTTCTTTATAACATTATGACTGATCTAAGCTTTATTAGCCCGATCTATTGCACATAGAAAGTTGGCACAAAGAGCCTAATTCTAATCCTTATTGAAGCCAATTGTTGATCCTACCGCTCTCAAAGTTTTTCCAATTTTTTTCCTAAAACCAATTAAATCAAGATGTGCTAGGCTTGACTCAATAGCAGTCTTGATTCGACTTCTAGTGCTAACATCTTCTGGCATCATTGTGAGGGAACATAAAGAACAAATTAATATTCTTTGGGATAACGACATTGATTGGATTATCTTCTTGATGGTGAACAAGAAGTGAACAAATATATCAAAGTTCATATCATTCATCGTGGTGATTCCACTCCATGAAGGAAGAACTTGTTAGTGAATTCACTAATATGGGACAACAATGGCCATGAAATATATCTTGGCTCAAAGTTTTGCACCTCTCAATTTTTCAGTTGCTCATGGTTTTCCTAATCCTGCACCTTCTTTCTCAGAATGCGCATAATTTTTTCCTATTTTTAGCGAAAAAGATGAGTATAATCCTGCACATCATGTAATCAATTTTCATCAATACATGGATCAAATGAATATACATCATGAGGATGTATTGATGAAAATGTTCATGTATTCATTAGATGGATATGCAAGGCAATGGTACAAAACTCTTCCTGCTTCTAGTATTTTCTCTTTGGAGGACTTTCATGATGCTTTTTATTCATATTACAAGAGAATTTACCCAGCCGAGAGACTTTTTGAGCATTGTTGTGAGGGATATGAATTATACACTCAAAATTTTAAATATTATTCTTCTAGTAGTGAAGATGAAAGGGATGATAATTTTTAGTAAGAAGAAGAAGATCCATTGTCAGCTATATCTTCTTCTAATTCTATTTCATAATAGAAGGATTTTCAACAGTCAGATATTGAAGTTGATAACAATGATACTTTAGATGCATTTGGCATAAATCGAAATGTTTCTAATAGTAGTGATTATGATACAGATTGCTTCTTTTCTTTCAAAAGTCTTCAGATGTAATGGGCCAACATATGAAAATCATGGATCTAAATCACAGGGATATAGTAAAGGAGATCAGGAAGAAATAAATGAGAAATTGATAATGATTTCTTCTTTGTCAATTGTTGAGAAAAACAAGGTTTTTTTATAATTTCAAGATCCAGTTGTTGTTTATATGGAGATGGTTTGCAGCGACAAAGTTCCATCTGTTGTCATCATAAAGGCTGAATTATTGGGTTGTAAGTATGATCTCCAAGATTGCTATTTACACTCTTCATTTCTTTTTTTCATGACCTTGCAAAAAATTGACAGAGATCAATTTGTTAGCCTATTTCTTACATGGCTCCATTGGACATATGATTACACATGATAGGCTACTTCTTCTTGATTAGATGTAGGTAGATGAATAAGCTCGTCCTTGAGCATTTACTTTTGGTTTGCAACAGTATGTTGTTTTCAGCAAAGTATTTTAGAATTTGAAAAGTTGCAGAGGTTTGAAAGGTGGAAAATAACTCCATAGCCCAATGAGTAAGGAACAAGTCTACAATTTCTTGGATTTCCACAGGGAGAACTCCACCCCCCATGGAGCCATTGTTATCACCTATTTTGTTCTGCTAAGTCTCATGTCTCATCTCTTAGTTTCTACATTTCAAAATTGTTTTATAAGCTCTAAATCCTAATCATTAGTTTGATTAAAGGTTCAAAATATTATTAGGCGGTCAAATTAGTATTATGTTGAGATAAATGAGGGATACTTAGCCCCGTAAAAAGTGGATAGAAGAAATTATACACATGTTTGTATGATTGTTTGATGTTAAGAACCAAATATCAATATAGCATAGAAAAACCTCAGAAAAAGTACTCAACGCCTTGAAAAGGAGATAATTTCATATAATAAGCCTCTTCGAGGGGGAAACCTCCTTTTACCCCACTTAAATGTTCAAGTACAAGATGATTCAAAATGAAAATGTCTCCTTGTTATATATAGGAGGCTAGGAGGTATAATTACAACTAATGGCCTAAAGCCGACATAAATAAAATAACATTACTAATATAATATGCCCTAATTAAGGGGTAATGATCCAATATTAGGGCTTAAAATGCCCCTCCCCTTGAGACAAGTGTTGTCTATAATGCTTAAGTAACTCTGGATACTTCTGTATAAAAAAATCATCTTCCTAAGTGGAATCTTCAGCTGGTAGTTTCCTCCATTTAATGAGATACTCTGAAATGGATCTATTCCTCGGCTGGTGAATTCTTGTGTAAATGATGGCTTAAGGATCCAATATGATTTTTCCTTCCTCGTCAAGTTTTGGAAATATAGTTTGAACTGGGGTCTTGTCGCCTATAACCTTCTTTAAGCATGAAGCATGGAAAACTGGGTGTACTCGTGAAGATGCAGGCAGCTCCAATTTGTATGCCATAGTACCAATCTTTTGCAACACCTTATAAGGTCCATAGTACTTTGGTGATAATTTATTATTCTTCTTGGCTTGCTTGAGGGACATATGTTTGTATGGTTGTAGTCTTAAAAACACCCAATCCCCTACTTCAAAACTTCTTTCACTACGATGTTGATCTGCTTATTGTTTCATGCGATTATGTGCCATGGTCAGGTTGTCCTTTAATATTTGGAGAACTTGTTGTTGATTCTCGATGTGATCTTCCACTGCTTGAACCTTAGATTTTTCTTTTAGAGAAGAAGTGATGGAAGAATTTATGATTGTTTTACCTGGAACACCTTCTTGAGACTAATCAATAGGACTAGTCAGATACCCTATCTTACACAGGGTGTATCTACAAATTTAAGATGACCCAGAAGCTGAAAGTTTTACCACAGATACCTCACTAATTTTTGTAAATAAGATTCGGAGTTTAGGGTCTAAAACGTTACAAAAAAAAAATTATAGTGAAATTTCCACAATGAATCAGTTCATGATGATTCCAAAACCCTATCTTGTACAGGCTGTATCTCCGAATGTATAAGGCCTCAATAGCTTAATTTTGAACCCAACATACCTTGATCTGTCTACTAAACATCCTCCAAGAAATTCATACTGAAACATTGTAGAAAAAAATTTATAGCGAAAATTCCAAGGTGTCTCAGATGTAGCAGCGAAACCGCAAGACCTTGAGCTCTGATCCCATATGTTAAGAACCAAATATCAATATAGCATAGAAATAACTTAGAAAAAGTACTCAATGCCTTGAAAAAGAGATAATTTTAGATAATAATCCTCTTTAAGGGGGCAACCTCCTTTTACCCCACTTAAATATTCAAGTACAAGATGATTCAAAATGAAAATGTCTCCTTGGTATATATAGGAGACTAGGAGGTACATTTACAACTAATGGCCTAAATCCAACATAAATAAAATAACATTACTAATATAATATGCCCCTATTAAAGGGTAATGAGCCAATATTAGGGCTTAACATTTGATGACATCATTAACTTTAAATCTTTTCATTTGAGTTATATGTCATATGATGATTTATGCTTCATGATTACCCAAGTTAGTAAGCTGTTGATTCAAGTCAAATCCATCTAAGAATGTAAAAGGAAAAATCTTGTTGAGCGCTACATGAACTTCCACATGTCCCTAATTGTGGTCATTTCAAGCACCATTGGGAGACTTGGAAGTCATGGATTGTCCTACAAGAATGAATGAAGATTCAAAATAGTTAGCAAGTACCCAATAGATAGTCACAACATGTGAAGGTGGGGTTTTTTCACCTGTACATGTCTGTTGTCCAATATGTCACACAGATGATTTTTTTTCAAATCAATTCCTTTAAAATATGGCACATTATTCATTACTACTGGAACTAGTCAATTTTAATTTTCGTCCACGAAGACAGCAAATCCCCTATCTTTCTCATTGCACAATAGAAATATCATTTTTATTCAACAAAGGGTCTAGCTTTCTAGTTGTGACAATTAAGAAGGGAGTTCTGACAGTAAATAAAAAGACTCCTATAGGAAAAGACAAAGTTGCTACAAGAAAACATGGCAAAAAGGATAAGAAAGGCCCAAACCCTACGATCAGATCTTAAGGAGATAATCCAAAAAGAATGAAAACTCATTCTAAATCCCAGTAGAATATAAGGAAAATTTTGGATTTGCTAGAAGAGGAAGTTACATCAGTTTTTCAAGGAGATCTTTCAGCTTAAGAATTTCACCCTCGATGAAAATTCTAAACTATGACTGAAAATGATGGATAACGGAAGAAACATTTTTTTGTTTATTGTATATAAGGTGTCATTCCTCTTTTTGTTATGATCAGCTGTAACCTGGGCAAGGAAACAAATTAAAAATGTTCAAAACTGGTTTTTTGTATGTCGCTACAAGAAGTACCCGCAACTCTCCACACGGAAAACAAGGGATTTTCTAGAAATGAATGTTTTTGTAGTCAATTTAAAAATCATAAACAGACCATATGGAGAGGTATTTTGAAAAAAGGAAAGAGGTTTTTCTCAAGAACATACTCATATATAAAAACCTCCCTCGGGTTTTACACAAGTGTCATGGTTTGGGAGATACAAGCAGATCTTCACAACTCATTTTTCAGATTTGAAAATACAAGATTTTTCATGTTTTAGTCATAATATTTAGGAATAGATTACGAGGATATGGAGAGGTATTTTGAAAAATATAAAGATGATTTTTTCAATAACAAGATAATACAAAAACAACTCTCTCAGGTTTTACACAGGTATTATGGTTTGGGAGATAGGAAGTGCTTTTGTAGCCCTATTTTTCAGAAATTCACCATATGTTGTGAAATGGGATAGTCAACCCTTAGTTTGATTCCACACATTCCATGAGGAGGTGTCAAGTCAGGAAGACAAATGGATGTTCGAGGAGGATATGTTCGCTAAAGATACTCAAACATTTGATTTGATTTTAATGTATTTAATGCTTTAAATTTCAAACCCTAGATTTTAGGTATGGGACTGATTTTCCAGATTTTTTGTAATCTTGTTGATATGACTAAGTGCCAATTAGACCCTAGGAGGTGTCATCTATGTCTATTTTGAGTAGATTAGATCCAAAATTTAAGGATATAATTGCTATCTCATAGATCTATAAATCTCATGGAAAATCATATGTAAAAGGGGGGATTCAGTCTAAGGGACCGAGAGAGAGCTGCAGCGAGGTTCAATTTCTGTAATTGGAATTTCATGTACTATTTTGAAAACCTTTTTTTCCATCGGACTTCTATGTAAGGATTTCAGCTGATAATAAAGTGTATGGTCAGTTTTTTCTCTTATTTCTATGTAAATCATTTTCTTTTTCTTCTACTGGAATATGCTATGCTACTATAGGATATATGTATAAATTTTATGTGTTGAGAGGGATGCAGTGTAGGGTATGTTGTATTCTTTTCCACATACTTATTCGAGTCTTTAATTCATATTTAGAAATGGTTTCTGAATATTGAGTTATTCCTCCACTGCAAGATATATTAAAGATCATTGTGTTCTTTGATTATCTTACAATTTTGTTTCCTCACATTGCCTCATTTCTCTTCTTTATAATATTATCACTGATCTAATATTTATTAGCCTAATCTATTGCACATACAAATTTGGCACACAGAGCCTAACTCTGAACCTTATTGAAGCCAATTGATGATCCTACCACTCTCAAAGTTTTCCCAAACCTTTTCCTAAAACCAATTAAATCAAGATGTGCTAGCCTTGACTCAATAATAGGATTGATTCGACTTCTAGTGCTTACAGGATCTGTTGGTGTATCATAGTTAGAGGTCTATCGTATTTGCAGTAGCTTAGATGGAGGGACCTAGGTTCCTTTTGAGGAGTAGTGTCGCGACATAGCAGGTTACAGATTCACCTTAGACTGTTGTTCTTAATATAAATATGCTTATTCATTCTATTTATGGTGTTCTTAATGTGTAATTCATTTTTTTTGAATACTTATTTGTTTAGAATACTAATTACCGCAAATCTTTTCATATTTGATCAAATTAACTAGTTAGTTATCAATATAACTACCCTCTCTTATAGTCCTATGTGAGAAACTATTTCATATTTGACAAGGGGTGATTGATAAGGAATGAAATAACTTTAAGATTTATTTCTACACCAAACATTGAGCCTTGGGTAAGTTCTTCTTTCTTTATTTCCTAAAAGTTAGTTATTTTGATCAGATTAGTTGCAAGATGATTTCTATTTGCGTTTATTGGAATTTGTTGATATTTACATGGTCATTGATATGTTTTGGTTTTACCATAACCATAGGGAATTTTCCCCACAAACACCTCGCATTCATGGTTGGTTGCTCAAAAAAATATTTCAGATGGCTATGGTCTGTCCTTAATTCAAATTTATTTCCCATGATATAATGCTTCTACATCTTTAATGCATGAATTATGGCAACAAGCTCAAAATCATGTGTGGAATAATTCCTCTTATGTTCTTTGATATTTATCGACTAATAACTAATGACATGACCATTTTTAGTGAGGACTCCACCAAGACTTGTTTGCATGCATTTGTACATACCAAAAAATTCTCTTTTGGGTAAACAATCTTTAAAATAGGTGCACTAGTAAGTAACTCATTGAACAAGTTAAAATTTTCTTCACACTCTGCTATCCATTCAAACTTAATTCCCTTATTTTGTAAATCAATTATAGGGTGAGAAATTTTAGATAACCCTTCTATAAATCTCCTATATTATCTGACTAATCCAATGAAATATATGACCTTTGAAGCATTCTTTGATGTTGGCCATCCTCTAATGGCATCAATATTCTCTGTATTTATTGCTATGCCTTCCTATGAAATAATGTTCCCCAAATAATGGATCCTCTTTTGGTAAAAATAACACTTGCTTACATACAATCGATGTTCCCTCAACACTTGTAGAACCAACATCAAGTGATGTTCATTCTCTTCCTTAGACTTGGAATAATTAAGTATGTCATCCAAGAACATAATGACACAATTATCTAGATAATTTTTTAATATGCCATTCATTAAGAACATATAAACAACTGGTGCATTGGTTAGTCCAAATGGCACCATTGCAAATTCATAATGCCCATACTTGGTTCTAAAAGTTGTCTTATTGGTGTATTCTTCCTTGATTCTCACTTGGTGATATCTTAATCTCAAGTCTATCTTCGAAAACATATTTTCTCCTCTTATTTGATCAAAGATGTCATCAATTCTATGTAGAGGGTATTTTCTCTTCACAATGGATTTATTAAACTGTCTAAAGTCAATACACAACCTCAATTTTCCATCCTTCTTTTAAAAAAATAGTATTGATTCTCTCCAAGGTGAAACACTTGGGTGTATGTACCCTTTCTTCAACAATTCTTCTAGTTGCATTTGTAATTCTTTTAATTCTGGTGTACTCACTCTATAAGGAGTTTTTTACATTGGGGAAACTCATGGTACTAAATCAATAGAGAAATATATATCACTCTTTGGTGGTAATCCTAGTATTTCTTATAATACATCTTCAAACTCTTGCAATACTAAAAAATCTTCAAGACTTGGCCCTTTAGTATTTTATGGATCCCCCACATGAGCTACATACAAATGATATCCTTTCCTAAATTATCTCTTCAGTTGTAATGTTAAGCCCTAATATTGGCTCATTACCCCTTAATTTAGGCATATTATATTAGTAATGTTATTTTATTTATGTCGAATTTAGGCCATTAGTTGTAATTATACCTCCTAGTCTCCTATATATACCAAGGAGACATTTTCATTTTGAATCATCTTGTACTTGAACATTTAAGTGGGGTAAAAGGAGGTTGCCCCCTCGAAGAGGCTTATTATCTG
>JASDQU010438510.1:3041-17617 GCA_032191745.1 Picea mariana
AGCTAGAATGGGGATCAAACATTAACATGGTCTAATCAACATAATGGTTTTGACTCTAGAGCAGCTGGATTGAACCATCATCCCACCAGTCAATTTAACCATCCTTCTCCCTGGGCAACAATTTCCACCAGTCGATTTGTTATCTGCACGATAGCATCATCCCACCAGTCAATTTAACCATCCTTCTCCCTGGGTAACAATTTCCACCAGTCGATTTGTTATCTGCACGATAGCATCATCCCACCAGTCAATTTAACCATCCTTCACTCTGGGCAACAATTTCCAAATCTGCACAACATCGTGGATACACGTTGGATGTTGCAAAGGGGAGAACCGGAGAAAATATCGAGGCGTACTTGGATTGTAGTGTCTTCACTGCATCCCGTGATAGTGAAAGATGACTGGAAAAAGTAACTTTCACTTTCATATCACGTGTACCGGTCCACTACTGTCAGTATCAAATTCAAAGAAAAAGGTCTTTTGCTCCGAAAGCACGATTATGCTGAGCTGCTTCACACATTCCACACAGCTAAAAAATCACGCCTCCGATATTTGTTTGGAAGATCATCATCTCGCGGAAAATCAAAGTGGTGGGACCCTTCTTTGGTCGATATTGGCAACGATTCAAAATTAGATTTGGTGGTCGGCCCCACCATTAGTTGTTGCAGTTTGAATCTATTCTATATTTTGCAATCAATTAGAAGATTTGACATCTAAAATATAAGAGGGATACGTTAATTATTTTGGTGGATCAAATATAAGAGGGATACGTTACATGATTACTTTTATGAGTTCACTTTAATTTATCAATTTTGGTGGATCAAATTGGAGATGTTGCGTACAATACTAGCTATTTAGATGTGTTAAATTAATTATTATTAATTGTGGTTAACCTTTGATTATTTATTGCATGTTGGTTGAAGAACTAGTTTCAAAGCAAATAGGAAATAAGTCCTACTATTCATTTAAGGATTGTTGAAACTAAACAATGCGGAGAAATCTAAATCATAACAAAACTAGAACGGAAATGAGTGCTAATAAAAGTAAGCAATAGAGGAAACCACAATGTTGGAAAATGCAAAATAAAGCATGAAACATACATAATAAGTACATTCATCAATTCACCTTTTTGTTTTCCTAGAAAAATAATGGTAATTTTATTACGCATAACAAAATTACATTTTATGGATGTCTTTCAACATTCACATACTTCACCTAAAATCAATAATTGGGACCTCTAGACACATCCTCAAATATTTCATACATAGTACTTGTTATCCCCTATCTTAAGGATAACTAAGGAGATCATGTCTCGAGGCCCACAGGTCTTAGACATGGAGTGTTGAGAGCCAGCTGAATTGAGTATGGCCCTGGAGGGCCCATCTTTTCTTCAGTGCAGCCCATCTATCAGCAACAACAACGTCCATCCCACCAGCCTGGTCTCGAAGTAGCAGTAAGTCTTGCTCCATGAGGTAATGAGTCTGTGTATCATGGTACGTGTCACTCTAATTTTTGAAGCACTTGAATATGTTGCACTAAATTCTCCTTCATTTCATAACATTTGCTTGGAAATTATGCTCTTTAACTTGTTCATACCTGGGAGGGTGACTTGTTCATACCTGGGAGGGTGACATAATGTCCTAGTAAGTTGATTCCCCTTTAGGATGAGTTGCCACTGGGTGGGTCTGTGAAAGGTCATCGTCCATTCCCTCCATACTTACCACTTTCCATCATATTCCTCTCATCTTCCCCCCACCTTGGTTCGGGAATTGGGTTTGCCACACGAGGAAGGGTTGTACCTTGCCTTGTGGGAAGAAGGGGCTAAAGGCCTAGGATTCCCGAGAAAGCAATAAGGAGATTCTCAGTAAGAAAAGGGGACCCATAAGATAAATCAAAACTGAAGGTACTAGTTGGTGGATGAGAGGTCTCATCATGAGTCGGCCTATTAGGTCTATGGGCATGTAGCGGTATAACACTACCATCTATCTGGTCACCAAACTAGGGTAGTGGCTCTTGGTGGCATAGCCAAGAGAAAAGGGGGTATAATCACAAGTCAACCTTCTCATTTCCGTGAAATGCTTGTGGGTAACGATGCCACCTCTAGTCACCACGCTAGGGGAATGTCCCCCAATTTTTCCCTAGAAAAAAAAAAGACCAAAAGCAATAAGACTAAGAATAAAAGGCATTGAATGGGATAGGAAACAATGGCATCCATGATAAGGTGCAACTCACCCTCTACAAAGGCACCCATAGGCAAGACCTACATTTCCCTGTTATCATTGCACCCTCTACCCAAACATTTCCCCTATGCCACTTCACACACACTTACATGACCTTAGATTGGTTCTCACTTGGGAAAAACCTCAAACTTAAGTAGGATTTGCCCAATATGACATCTTAAGACCTTCTCCAAACCTGACTTGTTAAACTGCATAACGTCTTTGAGCATTTGTCTAGGTAAAGGGGGGTTTGATGCACATGTTTGGGTCATTTGATTATTAGATGTGATTGACATTGCTATGATCCATGTGACTCATGATCCCCTGGAGGGCATACTTGTTGTTGCATGACTTTGCCTGGTGGAAAGGTACATATGGGTGAATGATTAGGTTGGACCTCCATGGGGCTGAAAGCCCAACAGATGGATGTTGTGACCCCACCAGGGGGAAAGAGAAACCAGAGGCTAGCACCAAGAAGAAAGAAGGACGCTGCACCAAGGACACTCCAACAGACCTAGACCCAGGGGTTTTTTTCCTTTCCTCTAGGACATTGACCCTTGAGAGCACATGACGTCATCATTTTGACCTTGACGTCACCCAGAGTTAGGGTTTTCACTTATGATGGGCAGTTGTGTGCTAATTGGCACATGTGGCGACATTCAGGGCCTTTGGAGGCCAAACGTTCTGCATTTGATGCCTAGTGTTCCACCTTAGGGGTCTAACATCACCCTAAAAGGGCATAATGTCACCCTTGAAGATGAAATTAGGGTTTAATTATTGTCATTTGTGTAAAAAATGGATTTTGAATGTAATTTTATCATGTCATCCTTTTTATGACCTAAATGTGTTATAGCAAGATTTGCCTCACCCCATGCAATCTTACACAGAGGGCCTTTTTCCATTTCCCTATATAAAATTTTCATCCCCTTTTGCAAATCCTAGAGCTAAACATATTTTTTTCCCACATATACGCACCTTGCCTACTATACAACATGCGTATACGCAGGTTGCACCACTACAGCCCGCATAAATCGGGAAATGTGCCCAAAAATGAAAAATGGTGTCGAGTTTCCATGTCACGACAAGAGATCAATGATCCTTGGCTGTCCATATACTGGAAACGTTCTGACTCGACCCTTCAATTCCATTTAAAGACTATAAATGGGCCAATTCTGAGCTATGGAAAAGAGGAGAAAGAATTCAACTTTGAGAGAAAAGTTACTCTGGAGGAATTATTCACTTCACATTGAGTCGACATCCCTTTGTCCTTTAAGTCTGAACATAGTGTTCATCCCCTAAGCTCTTCCCTTATTGATTGAGAACTTCATTGTCTCCCTTCTATGATCTTGTATTTGGTGGAGGATTGAAATGGTGGAGGCCCAGCTAGAAGGAACTTAGTTTCTCGGTTTTGAACCATGCCGACATGGAAGTCTGTAACATATTCACTTCTATTGATCATATATTAATAGAAATACTATTTTCCCATCCAATTGATATCTTGCAAATATTTGAATTATTATTCCATGGGCATATTTGTTATGAATGTTAATGGATTATGCAATTGAATGTGCTAACATCATATATTATCACCATATGCTTTCTTTGCTTGGTTGTTGAGGACTATTTGCAGGTGTATTACTTTGGGTCGAGTGCTCAATGGTGGAATTCATCGAACGTATGGACGAGGTAGGCCTTTTATCTTGTCTTGCTAGCATATTTTTTTATATAGCTTACTGGGGAATAGAGTTGATTTCTGCAGTCATTTCCGTCTTTTGTGGTTTTCCCCTAGCCATAGAGAGATTTTCCTCGTAATAAAATTGGTGACCATACTAGGGAAAATTTGTTACGAGGAAAATCTCTCTATGGCTAGGGGAAAACCACAACAGACAGAAATGACTACAGAAATCAACTATATTCCCTAGTAAGCTATATAAACAAATATGCTAGCAAGACAAGATAAAAGGCATACCTCGTCCAGACGTTCGATGAAGTCCACCGTTGAGCACCCGACCCAAAACAATACACCTGCAACTAGTCCTCAACAACCAAGAAAAGAAAACATATGGTGATAATATATGGTGTTATCACATTCAATAGCATAATCCATTAACATTCATAACAAATACGCCCATGGAATAATAATTCAAATATTTGCAAGATATCAATTGGACGGGAAAATAGTATTTCTATTAATATATGATCAGTAGAAGTGAATAAGTTACAGACTTTCGTGTTGGCATGGTTTGGAACTGAGAAACTAAGTTCCTTCCAGCTGGGTCTCCACCACTTCAATCCTCCACCAAAGGAAAGCTCATATAAGAGAGACGATGAAGTTCTCAATCAATAAGGGAAGATCTTGGTGGTTGAACATTGTGTTCAAGCCTAAAGGACAAAGGGACGAAGATTCAATGTGAAGTGAATAATTCCTCTAGAGTAACTTTGCTCTCAAAGTTGAATTCTTTCTCCTCTTTTTCATAGCTTGGAATTGGCCCATTTATAGCCTTCAAATGGAACTGAAGGGTCGATTTAGAATGTTTCCAATATATTGAAGGCCAAGGATCATTGATCTTCTATCGTGACATGGAAACCTGACACCATTTTCCATTTTTGGGCACATTTCTCGATGTACGTGGGTTGTAGTGGTGCAACCTACGTATACACATGTTGTATAGTAGGCAAGGTGCGTATATGTGGAAAAAAAGTATTTTTAGCTCTGAGATTTTCAAAAAGGGATGAAAAATCTACATAGGGAAATGGAAAAAGGCCCTCTGTGAAAGATTACATGGGGTGGGTCAAATCTTGCTATAACATATACCCCCTAATGTGTGATGTTAGAGGAGTATCTGTGATGGCCGAAATACATTATAAAAACCCAAAAGTGGAGTGATGGGGAACCAGCTAGAAGAACTAGTTGCTCATTACATTATGCACTGACTTTGCATCACTGCCAATTTGAATTACATTGTAGATCCATGTGAAAACATACCAAAAAACTATCTGTGGCCATGAGTAGGAAAATACAAATGCGGTTACATGCCAAAGGTTTTCATAGTCACGAACAAAGCCCAATAGAACCAGTCTCAAAATAAATCTGAAGATATATGTATACAATGGAGTACAATCTGATCTCCCATGATCACTGAAGTCATATAGGTACTGGTCCAATGAAAAGGAAGCAACAACTCAGGAAAGTTGCGGCCACATACTAATGTCTTCAAGTCTTCTACACAATCCTCCAAAGGTGCAAGTCTACATCATATGAATAAAGGAGTTGAGGTCGAACACAATGGGACATTGTTTGATTACCGGTCATTGAGGTATACCGTTAACAAACACGAGACATCCTACCGATAATGAAAGTAGGTATCAAGGCACCGAGTACATTCTTACAAGTGTCAATAAAGCAGTCATGGTCGAACACTTGAAGAATCCATTGATTAAGATATATTGATGTATTCCCAACTGTCAATGGCGAGAGAACCTGCCACTAATGACTGCAAGCCTCAAGGTACTCATAGGACTCTAGGTCTCGTTTCCAGAATAGATGAGCTGATGTTGATGGAAGGAGAACCGCTGAAAGGAGAGGTGTAATGCATCTTTCATCATTCAGCATGAGGTACAAAGCAGGAGCTTCATGATTTGGAGGAAATCAGACGAAGAAAATGTTCACGAACCAATGACCCTGTGCGTCTTTCGCGTGTGCCAAGTGCATGCGGTACATGAAAAAGACCCTATGAATATAATCCAATGAGGAAAACTGCTGACAAAGGCAAGGAAACCACCAATAAGGATAATGGAACCCAAGACATTGCATGAATCCCAATGTGTGAATAAATGTCTCGTCGTCAAACACAAGGGAAACCACCCAGTCAACGACCGATGATGAAATGTCAACTGTTGGGTTCAAGGTTACCTACCAATGAGGAAAGTAGGACCAGGGTGCATGATAGGACTACAATATCATGTGATTTTGAGACAAACTGAGGGAATGGCCGACATTGAAAGTCAAGAGTTATGAGGAATGACCGACACAGGTTGATAGACATCCTTTGAACAAGAGTATGAGACATATGGAAGACTTCGACAACATAGACTCAATAATGAAACCATGAGATGCCATAGGCATCAATCAAGTTCTCCATAGGGACTGGAGGAGTAACCAGTCGGGGGAGAAGACTCTCTATAATGAGCTCAGCTTTCTAAGGCCATGCTAAACCCAAAATTATGATGACAAATGGACTTAATAACTTTGTGCTATGTTCAAAGGCGACACAACTGCTTCCAATATAAGATAATACTCCCTTCCCAACCATTTTTTTTTTCATAGTCAAATGAATGCTATGATACAAAGGAGGAAACAGGTGTCGCAAGTAATAAAAAATAGTTCCAGCAGTGGAACATGCCTATGCTCAATGCTAGGAGGTGCATGCAGGAGATGGACACTGGGGGGAATGTTCCCTCCTGGGTATAGCGTGTCAAGTTGAAAAGGATATAAACGAGGCTTTGCTTGGTTGAGGATGCAAAACTATTGAGGCAAACAGTTTATAACGCAAAGCAAGAATCGACTATAAGCTCAATACTGCAAGCAAGGGCATGACATGCAATCACAACTTAACACCGAAAAATGTCATTTTTCGTAACCTTAGTCTACTTGGTGTGAAAAAGGGATAAACTTGTACCAAATAGACATCCTTTCAAATCCAATTTACGACTGTGAAAGAGACAAGTTCACTCAGAAATCTTTTCAATTTTTGAAAACGAGTCTGAAAAGAGCTTAACTAAGATTCACGACCTTTCAATTCCAATTTAACGAGTGTGAAAGGGACAAATTCACTCGACAATCTTTTCTCTTTTTTAGACGAGTCAGAAACGAGCTTAAATCAGACTCACTTGGGAGTTTATAGACGACATGTCATGGGGGAGGCCAAGGCTCCCATGCTGGACTTATGTGAAATGTCAGTATCTTACGAATAGCCGACACAAGCTTGGGAAAACCTAAAGGTCTCAAAGTCGAGGAGGATAAAGTGCTAGCGGAGGTTATCGTCTTCGTGATATATCAGATAATGTCTCTTACTTGAAAGGACATAGGCGGAGGCATTGGATACCCCACAAGACCATCCCAATCAAAGGGAACCTCTCTAATACTTGGAGGGAGAGCACTCGAGGAGAGTAAAATTCTCTCTTGTTCAGAAGGTGCAGTACTAGAAATGCTAATTACATGGTATAGAAGGTATAGAACTAGAATTAGAGGGGATCAACCGAAAATTGCATTGACATGACCATTTATTCAACCATTGGTTGAATGGGATGTGACACAACAAGGTCAAGAGACACATCACCCTCAAAACTAGGAGTGGTTTCAGTCGAAGATTGCATTGACACGGCCGCTGGTTGAACAAGATGCGAGACAACAAGGTCAAGGGATGCATCATCCCCTAAAGGAAGAGGGGTGTCAGCCAAACATTGCATTGGCATGACCACTATATCAACCAAAGAAGAAACATAGTGTGGGGAAACCAAAAATGACTCAGAACCCGAAGGGCCCCCAGGTGAGAACCATGCTTCCGGTATCCTAGCAGTAGTAGGACACAAACGAGTAAGGTGATTTCCTTCGCAAGTCATGCAAAGGAATATGGGCTTACGTCTGAGACGTCTAGGCTTCTCAATCGTATGAATTCCCCCAACATGACTTGAAGTGGTTGGTTATATGCTCCCCACATGACTTGCAGAGGCTAGTAGAAAATTTTCAACATGACTAGTAGAGGTTGGTGATGAATCCCCAACATGACTAGCAGAGGTTGGTGATGTATGTGCAGTGTGACTAGCAATAACTAGACTTGTGCCCCCAACATGACTTGCAGCGGCTGGTTTTTGGTCTTCAACATGACTTGCAGAGGTTGCTGGTCAATCTCCAACATGACTAGCAAAGGTTAGTAATATGATGCTAGTATGACCTACAATGACTGGACTTGTGGCAGCGATGGGATGTGGCATTTGAGACCAAGGTCCCGAGAAAGACTGGTTTTGAGAAATTGCAGGCCAAGAAGGGTTTTGGTATACACCATGGACCTGTTCGGCAGGATAATATCCTCCTCCATACTTATTCATAAAGGGTTGTAAGGGCATCGACACCGATGAATTTTCTTGCGAAGAGAAAGCGACATGACAAGGGTTACTCATGTGGGGATATATGTTGACCCCATACGAAGGAACTTTGTGAAGGGGGTTGCCCATACTATAAGAATGACTCCCTCTGGATGGAACACCAGAGGACATACAAATTTCCTTCATGGGAAAAGAATTCGTAGGAACCGACATAGTGGAAGAAGGATAGGTAGATAGAGTGTAATAAGTAGAATGACCGCCCATTTGAGCACTTGATCCTGGAAAAGTGGATTCATAGGAAGGAAGATTCCAACCTCCTATCGTAAGAGTTTTTTGAGGGATATGAATCTCACCAAATGAAAAAGGAGAATAAGGAGGCATCATTCCCCCAGACCCACAACTAGGATTCACATAAATAGATGAGACAGAAGACGACAAGTGCAAAGACATGTCTGGCATACCATGAGGAAAATGATTAGAGACCCAAGGTATTGACTGAGTATCATAACTTTGCATACCATTATGAAATGCGGACGGATTCATCCCCATGAAATGAGTGAATTTTATGAGGGAGGTAGCATTAAATGAGGTATTCAAAGGGACTCCACCATCCATGATAACGACAACTCAAAGCACGGTATAAAATCTCAAAGGTCTGCTAATAATCAAAGAGCACACCAAAAATAATCAAACGACCAATATGCACACAAACAATATAAAGTGGTTGAAAGGGGCCTCCCTCCCTAAAGTAGGTATGCCTCTCCTAAGAGGGGCCTGAGACTCCCTGCTAAAGATTGGAGGTATCAGAATCAATTATAAGGGCCCTCATGGGATTAACAACCATTTCGTCAGATTCCCCCCGGAGAGGTAATCCTCCATAAAGGTTGTGTGTTGTCTGACCCTTATCTGACCTAG
This sequence comes from Picea mariana, assembly GCA_032191745.1. Lineage (NCBI taxonomy): Eukaryota > Viridiplantae > Streptophyta > Pinopsida > Pinales > Pinaceae > Picea > Picea mariana. The sequence goes on from JASDQU010438510.1 coordinate 12,281, forward strand.
GGTACCTGCAGAATAACCCATGCAAGTAACCTATGTGACAACTAAGTCAAGCAACTAAGCAACCACTATATAATTGATGCATAGGCGAGCAGTCGTAACTCACGTCCACCATATGGGCAGGGTAGCAAAGCCCAAAACCTTGAAAGCACTACCTCTCACTGAGGTAAGGGCACTAGCAAGATTCCCATATATGAATAGAACCCTAGAAATATCTCTGACGCTAAGAAGGTATTTGGGGGATATCCCTTCAACCGACCTCGTGATTAACTCCAGTGTAAGCAGAGCCTCCTGATATTACCAATTATACAATGGATTTCTCCACTGCCTTAGTCAGACACATATGTTGATTTAATAGCCTTGGAGAAGTTTACTCACAAAATCCTATTCCAAGGCACTAAATCCTAAGCTAGTTTGTGCACCCTAGAAAATAAAATCGTTACTAATCAATTTTAAATTTTAGCGTTAATTTTAATGCCGTGCTTACTCAAAATGGTGCAGTCATGAAACTAGTGATGTTATGACTCAACAAGTAAAGTAAATATGAATACAATGCAAAGTCCTAACTTCAATTTTCAATGAATGATATGCTTCTTAAAAACAATGCAATTTTCAATTCAATTATGCAATTCTGAACAAAAATGCAATCTTTCTTTACATGCACTAAGATAAATGACAAAGACTCAAAAGATCAAAATGCCAATCAATGCAAAATGCCTAATATTTTTGTATTTTCAATATAAGAAAAATGAAAATGCATAGATTGAACAACATCTTGATATATAGACTCTACTGTGTATAGAAAGAGACAACTCAAGTAGGATACCAAGGAGAAAAACACCCATCCCAATGTACAAGGACAATCAAACTGAAAAGATGATGAGAAAGACACCACCCAAAAAGTCAACCAAATACAGGTTTCCTGTCATCCCACAGACAGTTAACAGTAACTACAGAGACCCAAGAAGACTCAGCAATCATCAAAACCTACCCAGCAACCACCAAACCTAGCAAACAAGCAAAAGAGGTTGATGTACGCGACTATTCAAGGGAAAAGCACGTATGTATGCAGCTTGCAAAAGGTCAGCACATGTATATACGTGACTGCCAAGAAAAAAACCACATATATGTGTCAAAAACACAACTAGGCTAAGGAGAAGGCTGGAAGAATCAGACCCAGAGTGAAGAGAGGTTGTCAAGCAATGATATGACAAGAAACACAATATGAATGAGAGCAATCTAAGGAGAAAAACACTTCAAACCCCAAGAAAGAATATCTATTCCCCAGTATGGTCACCAATTATGTTACGAGGAAAATCTCTCTATGGCTAGGGGAAAACCACAACAGACAGAAATGACTGCAGAAATCAAATTTATTCCCCAGTAAGATATATAAAAAGATATGCTAGCAAGACAAGATAAAAGGCCTACCTTGTCTAGACGTTCGATGAAGTCCACCGTTGAGCACTTGACCCAAAGCAATACACTTGTAACTAGTCCTCAACAACCAAACAAAGCGAGCATATGGTGATAATATATGATGTTAGCACATTCAATAGCATAATCCATTAACATTCATAAAAAATACGCCCATGGAATAACAATTCAAATATTTGCAAGATATCAATTGGATGAGAAAAAAGTATTTCTGTTAATATATGATCAACATAAGTGAATAAGTTACAGACTTCCATGTCGGCATGGTTCGAAATCGAGAAACTAAGTTCTTTCTAGCTGGGCCTCCACCACTTCAATCCTCCACGAAAGGCAAGCTCATAGAAGAGAGACAATGAAGTTATCAATCAATAAGGGAAGAGCTTGGGGGCTGAACACTGTGTTCAGACTTAAAGGACAAAGGGATGCCAACTCAATGTGAAGTGAATAAGTCCTCCAGAGTAACTTTGCTCTCAAAGTTGAATTCTTTCTCCTCTTTTCCATAGTGCAGAATTAGCCCATTTATAGCCTTCAAATGGAACTGAAGGGCCGAGTCGAAATGTTTCCAGTATATGGAAGGCCAATGATCATTGATCTCCTGTCCTGACATGGAAACCTGGCACCATTTTTTCATTTTTTAGCACATTTCCTGATGTACATGGGTTGTAGTTGTGCAGCCTGCGTATATGCATGTTGTATAGTAGGCAAGGTGCATATATGTGGAAAAAAAATATTTTTAGCTCTGGGATTTTCAAAAAGGGATAAAAAGTCTGCATAGGGAAATGGAAAAAGGCCCTTTGTGCAAGATTGCATGGGGTGAGACAAATCTTGCTATAACAAAATGCAATTAAAGGTCATTGATATTGTATAAATAAGAGAGAAAACTCTCATTTTTATCATCATCTCTCATCACACAAGTGGTGAAGTCTGAAATTTGCACCCTCTTTTAGGGTTATTGACTAAAATTTTAGGTGAACTTCTTGGAGGAGGCTAATTTTTGGTGTTTCTTGGCTATTTTCATGGTGGGAAAAATTCAACTAGGGTTTGAGCTTGATTATTCTTGGTGAAGTAAGTAGAAAATTTGCATTTCTTTATTGTGAACGAATACTTATGGTGAATTTATTTGTTTCATATTAAATATTATGAAATTGCTTGCTTGAAACCCTAGGAGAAAGACATAAGTTATTATCATTTTCTCTATAATTTTCCACTTGTTTAAATTTCTCAAAGAGAATCTTATCTAGAAGTAGATACTAGAGCCCTACCATTGTAGCACTCTAGTAACCCTACTCCACTTTCCTTTTGCATATTTTATTTCAAATTGTCTAAGGAAAAGAGAAATTGCTAGGGCCTAAGTTTCCTTACTTTCTAGCAATTATCTCTAGGACTTGGATGTTTGAGGCCTTGGGTTACCAACACCTCTCTCATCTTATCCATCTCCCTTTAACTTAGTATTATCATTGCTATTTCCCTCTAAGAATTGATGCTTCTATCATTGACTCCATTACCCTAGAAGGCACTAGTCCATTCACTACTAGTGATTGATTGATCAAACAACTTTCAAACTATCTTCTTTGGAACATTCACTAACCTTCGATTGGCCTAATTCGCTAACTAACTTGTTTTTGTTGCAAGATATTTCTACAACCATCTAACAACAACAAACTAACCTCAAAAGTGACATGTATTGCTAGCTAGACATTGCTAAGTCTGCTTGTGACTATCTAATATCAATTTGCATAGTTAAAGCTGCTATTTATAGTCTTTTCTCAAGCATTTTGGAGCATTATTATTTTGGTTGTTATAAATTTATCATTGTTGTTGTAAACGGTTGTACTGCTGCAATTTTATATCAACTAGTAAATTTTTTAAGAGTTCATTTTCTTATGAAACATTAATATCATTTTGGTACTTGGAAAGTGCCATTTTTTCTATTTTGTTATCTTGTTCTAGGAAGGTAGACATTATTGTTCATTTGCTTCATCTCTATAAGACATAAAAGAACCCTTTGAAATTGAGTGACCTGTGGGTGGGGGGGACTTTCTTATACTTTTCCCTTAGCCTTATCAAACCCTCAAGTCACTGGGGATGTCTCCCCTAGGGTACATTGATATACTCCTAAATAGAAAGGGGTTTCCTATTAAGGTTACAGTGATAGGTCACTCCCTGTTACACCAATATTGCTTTCACTTGCCTTGGATTTGGGGTAAGTACATATTGTGTGATAACATTTTGGCACCATTTTCGGGTAACACTAAGTCAATATTCCTCAAGACAACACTTTTTCGGTAAGCCTTTTCCTCAAATAATTTATCTTACAAATCTTACCTGGCGACTTCACTAAGGGTGATCCCCTCATCCTTTTGATAGTTTCAAGAAAATTATCTAGCGACTCCACTGAGTTAAGGGAGGTATACCAATCCTCCCAAATCTTATAGAAGAAGGCCTCCTCGAAGCTCTCCTATAGTAAAATCATTGTTTGGAGGAAATCATCCTTCTAATACAATGTCTAACTCTCAGACTCAGACTGTTAATCCGAACCAAGCTAATAACCATAAACAATGGTCATCCAAAATTTTCAAACCGTTAGACATGACAAACATTCTAGGATACCCTAGGAAAATGCCTGCTAGGTATGAGAAATGGTTGCCTAAGTTCATTGGTAATGATGTAGTTAGCGCTGAAGATCATATGAGCTCTGAATTTGTTCTCTTCTACCATCTATGATGGTGTTAGACAATGGTACAATGGTCTCCCTGATGCTAGTATTACAACCATGGACAAGTTGGAGGAAGTGTTCATCAAATGATGGAGTATCAAGGAAGACCCCAACATGTTGCTAATAAGGTTGAATAACATCACAAAACCTGAGAATGCAACTGTTAGGGAATTTCATGATAAATTTGAAAGGTTGGTACAAAATATCCCAGTGAGCCATCACCCTTTAGAGAATTTCCTTCTCTTTCTTTACACTAAGGCCTTTACAGGACAAATACTATTTCTCCTCAGAGACAAAGCCCCTAGGACAATCCAAGAATCCCAAGAGATGACTACAAATATTGAAGACAATCTATCATCATCCAAAATTGAACCTTTCTCCACCCCAAGATTTAAAATAGATGTTAAACCCAATGTAGTCCATAATGTTGAATCTACATCAGACATTAGCGCTAGCTTGGAAAAGCTACAGTTGACTATAGATGGCATGGTAAAGACCCAAGAATTGATGATGAATAGGATTTTCAACTTGGAAAGATCTCAACAACATGCTCCTAGGGTTCCTTATAAAGGACAAATCCAGAGGGGGACTCAAGATTTCAAACTAAATAATGGACAAGAAGTCCCTAATACCTTATCCCCCACAAACATGGTAGATGAAAACCCTTGGTGCTTGCAATGTAGAGACTCACATTGGGAACATGATTGTCCCTTGAACAATGGCGAACATGACCAAGTCAATATTATCGATCATACCATTGAGGGCCCACAATGTTGCCTTAATGTCACACTGGAAGAACATCAAGAAGGTATAAAAGAAGCATCCAGGAAGGATAGAATGGAGGTGATAAATAACCTTGATCAAGAGTCGAGAGAAAAGTTGAAAAAATAAGAATTCCAAGTGTATACTAGGAAAAAACAACCGAACCAACCTCTCTCTACTGGACCTACAACCTCACAACTAAGACCTTCACCTATGAACATGTTTCTTCCTATAAATCCTCCCAAAACTAACAAGGTTTATTTGAATTTTGACTTTGAAGGTGCATTGGCCAAAATGCATGTGACCATTCCACTAAAGGAAGTTATCAAGGTTCCATCTGTAAAAGAAAGGTTCAATTTTTTTTTCAAAGTATCAGATGAGCCAATGGACCCTCCTATCATGTTACAAGCAAACCATTTTAGGGT
>JASDQU010438510.1:34677-55361 GCA_032191745.1 Picea mariana
GCAGTCCCGCTCTGTCCGAGCTCATAAGAAATCACATAATCAGAAGCCGAAGTCACCTGTCCGTCCTTATCCCCTTTCATTCTGAGTGCGCATTAGGCGTAAATGGTCGCGCGAGGGAGGAGTCCCTCCGTCGTATGGCTGTTGCTATGGCCGTCCACCATCATAAATGAAGATGTGTGGGTGGCGGCCATCGACATTTATGCCCGGGCTTAGTGCTAAGCCTGGTGTCACCACAACGCCGCGTGTCACCCCATCTGGGGTATTTGTATTATCAAAATTACTTTCAACATGAAATTACAAATCGAAAACAAATTTTGCATAATAGCCTTAAACATGTTCAAAATTTGTACTATATAGTCTATGACAACATATTCAAATTGAAAAATGTGTTTATGTCTTCTCGTATAAAGATATAGTCTTACAGAATCACCTAATAATAAACAAACTTTGTAAAACATCAAGCATAACTATAGAGAGTGTCTAGTTCCATACAACTTCAGCTCCATACTGACTTGGTTCAACTTTGTCGATTCCATTTCCATTTCCACAAACAAATTCTAAATTGTTTCTCCATCCTTATTTCCTGAGGAATCCACTAACAAATGAGCCAATGAAAGTTCCATATTTTGAAAACTAACTATATTAGTCATCATGTTCTTAAGAGCAATGAATTCACCTTGCAATTCCAAGATTTACAACTTTTGTTGTTGCACAATTTCCATCAACAATGCAATTTCGACATCCTTGTTAGCTTCTTGTGTCTAGAATTGTGTTTCTATAGTAGTGATAGATGCTTTGCTCCCTATGATAGTGGCTTCATGACTTCAAAGAATTCTCTTTATCTCAACCAACTCATAAATGGGGGAATGGTCTACATGCCTATGAGCCATTGATCGCCCCAACCTCAACCTTATGCCCTATGATCATTATCCTCCTATAATTCCCCAACTTCTCAAATTAACATCAAAAGTACTTAAAGTAGGAAATTGCACCTAGACCTAAAATCCAATATGCTCCCAGATTGAGTGCCTAAGAGAATTCCAACTCACCTTTCAATACAACTTGGCTACCATCCCCTTTGAAAAATGATACCTAGAAGATTTTTCTTTAGAAGTTAAAACCCAACAATAATACGACTAGCCCAAGATCCTCTGCCCTCACCAATTTCTTTTAGTCAAACAAATGAAATAACCAAGACCTTAAGGGATTCAAAAGCATGTGAAGAATTTCCAAGCAAAACAAAACCCAAGATTGCAATTTAGAAACAAACATCACAACACTTCAAACTTCAAATCACTGTACTTCCTCTTCATGATCCCACCTACAGTAGAATTATGAGGGGAGGTGGTTGTGAACACCTTACCATTGAATTCTTTGTGCGAAATGGCGTCGACACTCTCCTCCATGAATTGAACTCGCTGGATGATGACATGCGATTTGACACATTGTATGCTCAACATGTGTTTCATTTTCCTTAAATAAATTCCAATATCATTAGAGGGGGCTGGTAAGCTAAAACCCCAACTTTTTATATTTATTTTGTGCTTATTCATGAGATTAGGGGATAAGGAACCATGCCTATCCAATTTTTCCTTTGAAGGAACCATGTTCAAGACTACTTCCTTCATTAGCTAGCTTATCTACTTGCCAATTGAATGATCTTAGTGCATGGAAGGACTCGACCTCCTCAAACTTTGTGACTTCTTTATTTATCTTGTGAAATATTTTTGTTAATACTCTATGCTTTTGACCCAAATTTTGATCCATAAACCTAATTATTAGTTATGTGTCTCCAACGAAAATTACTCTTCTATATCACCTATCATACACAATCCATAAAGCATCCGCCAGACATAGCTAATTCCTTAAAATAGGACTAGAGCTTCGATCTTATTATTAATGACCTTTCCTAATCCCCATATGAAGGAGTTTTCCTCTTTTCCTCTGGGATCAATAATGATCCCTCCCACTCTTATCAGGATCAATAATGATCCCTCCCACTCTTATCACCCCTATAAAAGAAAAAAATATTAAACATATATATAAGAGAGTTGGTTAATAAGGTAAACGATGGAAAAATAATTTTGTGATCTATAAAAATTATGAGTTCATAATTTTGTTTTACGTCGAAGTTAATGGTTTCATTTTCATAACCATACATTAAACAAATATATAAAATATATAAATACTTTCAAAATTATATGTAAAATTTCAATATTAATAACTATCATCTTAAATTAAATTTAAATATATATATATATATGTTACGTATATTTCAATATTTAAAAAATCCCAAAGGTTAATACTTTCTTTTCCCTTATGTCACACATTTATTTTTTAAACCTTTATTAATTACACATAATTTACTTTATCAATATTTTTTTTATTTATCGAATTATTAGATAGTTACATGTGAGGTTATCTTTTATTGAATATCCATCAATTTCTACTTAATTGTAAATATGTAACATTCTCTTTTTTATCAACTATTGTGTAGATGTATCACTATTGTTCGATATTATTCACTAACTTTTTGATTGGTGTGGTAATGTGGGTTGTATTTGAGGATAGAATTTGAAAAAATATGTATAAATATTTAAATATTATTTTTTCTTTTCACATGTGTTATATATATAACTTGAGTGAGCCTAATGGTTAAGAACATGTGTTTCTTATCCCTTGTCCCACAAACAAGGAAGTCTCATACACCGATTTGGTGTGCTGGCTTTGCCATAACCTTAAAAATAGATTATTATTATTATTTTGTTTTTTCATCCATTTTTAAATCTCTATCAATATTTTATTAATATTTTATTATTTATCCAATTATAAGATGATTTTATGTAAACAATATTTTTTCTTTTCACATGTGCTATATATTTTGTTTTTCATCCATTTTTAAGCTTTCTTAATAATTTCTTATTTATCCAATTATAATAATAAAAATACTTTCTTAATTTTTATTTATTTATCCAATTATAATAAGATGATTATATGTAAAGTTATTTTTTATTTATTAATAATTTATGGAACATTTTCTTTGTTATTGGATTATTTTGTGGATTTATTAATAATTACATCATTTGAAAAAAAGATTGTGTTATTTGATATTATATCAATGATCTATCTTCCACATCTATCAAGCACCCAGAGGGACCAAGATAAAATTTCTTAATGTGTAAATTTTAATTTACATGTTGTTATCTAAATATATACATACTTAGTTATTTTTTTTTTAATTGAGTATTATTATTATTATTATTATTTTAATGTAACATTATCTAATCTAACATCACATGACAACATCTCCTCCGTGCAACAATATTTTTTTATTCATGTGATAATAAGAGTTGTATTCATCTTTGGGTTGAATTTGAAAAAGTATGTATGCGACATGTATTTTAATATATACAACTTGAGTTGGTCTAATGGTTAAGAACATGTGTTTCGTCCTCAGAGGTCATAAGTTCAAATCCAAAGGGGGGTAGGGTATGTATACCTCCTTAGCCTTTAACATTCAAATCGATATGCAGAGAAGGTTCCTTGTCCCACTACACAATTTATTTTATCAACATTTTAAAATTAATATAGATACATTTTAACATTTTATCAAGTATTAAAAGGAATTTAAAAATAATTAAAATGTAATTTTTTCTATGTTTAAAAGATTTTGAGTTAAAACTTAAGATGGATAAAAGCAATCTCTCTAATTATAGGACCATTATGATTAACCCCATTTTAGCCAAGTTATATGGAAGTATTTTGGAAAGAAGGTAAACATATGGCTAGAAAGCCACGAAAAAAGAGCTAAAGGTCAAGTTGGTTTTAGAGGTTATCATTCAAATGTCGCCTTATCACGCTTAGGATCATTGTAGAGGAGTGTCACAACAATAAAACCAAACTCCTTTGTTTTTTCATTGAATTTAGAAAATATTTTGACATTGTGCCTAGGACCAACCTTTGGAATAGGTTAGAAGAGCTAAAAGTTCCCTTCGGGCTAAGAGTTGTTGCAATAAGGTTGTATGAGAACGTTATTTCCAAGTTTAGAAGCATTGAGGGCTGGTTAGAAGGAATTAATTACAATGTAGGAGTCAAGAAAGGTTGTCCCCTATTCTCTACCCATTTTGACATTTACATTGACAAGTTAGAATATTGTTTGGAAACCATAGGTTGTGTTGGACCAAATTTTGCTAACATAGTAATCGTCCTTCTTCTCTATGTCGATGATATTGTTCTTATGGAAAGGAATCCCTATGACCTTATTAAGCAGCTTAGAATCCTCAAGTAATTTTTCTCTAGTACAAGTATGACTGTGAACAATGACAAAACGAAGGTTATGATCATTAAATCCAACAAGATCACCTAAATTTCTTTTGTATATGACAACAATATGTTGGAGGAAGTGCCTTCTATTAGAATATTGAAACATATGGATAAACATACAACAATATTAAACAGAAGAACCTTACTAGTCTATCGTTCTATCCATATAACAACAACATTTAATCATAATAAGAAAAAGAAAAGACAAAAATAATACACTAGATTTACGTGGTAAAACCCCAAAATGGGGAAACTGTTAGAAAAATAGGATCACGGAGCAATAAAATAAAAACAAATGCGAAAATAAAACACAGAAGATACACAATACAATAGAGACACAGATATACGTGGTTCACCCAGTGTGGGCTACACCCACCAGAGAAATTGCCAGGTTCTTCCTTTATTATTATCCAGAAAATGAAGGGATACAACCTACAACACACCCGTTGTAACTTCCTTTTCTTTTTCTCACAGTCTCTGTTACACCTCAAAATTACTAACTTCGATAGTGTCGCAAGTGTCATCATTACAAGTGTTGTAAGTGTCGCATCTTGTTCGCAAGTGTCGCACCTTAACTACAAGTGTTGTAAGTGTCACAAACATTATACCACCATCTTGCCTATGTCGTGCCTCTAACGACATCACAAAGACACTTAAGACACCCCAAAGACTAGTTTTGAAAAAGAGAAGTCACTTGACAGGGAGTACAAACCTTTTACCATTGAAAAAACCACTAAAAAATGGATTTTGGAGAGGATCGCTCCCCTACCCACTGTCAGGGAGTGATGGCACTCCCTGAGCCTCTTTGGGGGAGTGTTTGAGTGGTCTGTGCACCCTTTTAGGGGAGCGCTACCTTTTTCTGAGAAAATTTTGGGTTTGTTGAGGCAAATTAGGGAAGAATCCCTCAATTCTTGAAGGTAGTTGGATTCGAATAGATGGTCAAGGCATGACCTTAGGGGAGATCCTCAACTGAAGGAGAGGAATCCTCAACTCATCCCAAATATCTCTCAAGTGGTTGGACCTTTCCAAGGTTATATAAGGAGGCCTTCTCATGGTAAAAGGCACAAGGAAGATCGAGAATTATACCTAACTTATGATCTCATAAGAAGGTATTGACATAGAATGGAGATTGGAGATACCAAACTTATGATCTCATGAGTGGGATGTCATCAAAGCAATCAGTGGAGATTGATTGAGAAAAGGGGTTGGACAAGGAGAACTGGAAGAAGCTGCTGCACCTTCATTCAAAGGATTGTAAGTACTTTTACTTGTTCTCATTAATATAATCAATGCTTGGCCTGTTTCTTTCAAACTTGTGCTTGTTCCATATGAGTTTTCCTGTAATAGATGGATCTATGTTTGAGATAATCTCAGTGGAGTAGGAAGTCTTTTGTACCTTTTTTTGTTTTACATGACCTATTAGGGATCTCAGGATCGAAGCTCAGCCTGGACTTTGCAAGGACAAATGTCGCTAATAAGGTACATATCTTTCTCCTTCTCTTTCATTTATTAGCTTGATTAGGTCTAAAAGGAAGTCAGTGTCCATGTTAAGCACTTTTCTATCTTGGCCTTAGGATTCTAGAGACCAAGAGGGAATCCACTTGTTTGCAGGGGGATTCACCTACAACAGAAATTGGCGACTCCACTGGGGAGGAGCTATGATTTTTGTTTCCATTCCCAGATCTTGTTTTGGTCTTTTGCCCACTGATTTGATATTCTCCATATTGTCTTTTTTATTCTTAGATTGGTTTGATTGCCTCTTTATGTCATCATGATCACCCTGATTGACTGAATTTTCTTGAATTTTTTAGTTTCTGGGAACTTGTCTGAGCTTTTGTAGTAGAGAAATCCCATGCCCTTGTGAGCAGAGCGCCAACACTCCCTGGTGGTCTTACACAGAGTGTTGGAGCACTCTAGTACCCCTTACACCAGAGCGCTATCCCATTTTCAGTGAAAAACCCTCTAGTTTTTCAATTTCTGGGTTCAGTTTTTTGCCTTTTGCATTTGCTCAGGGTCTCATACTCTCAGTCCATCTTGGTATTGGACTTCCAAACCCTATTTTCTAAGGATTAATCCTCTTTTGTTTGGATTTTTTTACATTTGTCCTTACTTTGCAATTTGTCCTTCACGCTTTGGAGTCAATTTGTCATTTTCTTCTCGTTTATCTGAATGAGTGAAAACTTTGTAAGGAGTTTCAAAGGTCTTTTCTACTTTTGTTTCTTATCTTTGAGTCATCTTGTACAAGTTCTTTCTCCTTTCTTTTGATTTTTTGACTTTCTGTTTCTTGTTTGATCACAAGAAGGGTGTCTTTTGATTTATGTGAAGTTTGCTTCCAGATTGCTTAAATCTCACAACTCTTGAAGTCCGATTAGGATAAGAAGATTTACATCTACTGGTTATTAGTCACATATAAACATTTTAGCATTGCATTGGATTCCTTATTGAGGACTATTGCATGAGGTCATTTCATCTTGGTGTTTGACAGTGAAAGGAAACTCCTTCTCTTTCCCTTAATTAGACATTCATTGAAAGAAAAGTTTGCTTATCATTTCTTATGCATGTTTTGGGAACTGAGTCATTATATCATCAGTCTTCACTCTCATACACCTATCAGTAAACAAAAACCACTAAAATCAACGCTTAACTAAAATTTATCAGACTTTTTACATCTTTGTTAGCAAACCTACATTAGTTTAAGGTGTAGGGCTTTGGAATAGGTTGAAAGAATAAATTTCCAAAGCTATCAAACAAAATTAGCATCTTTCGATAGGGAGAGAAAATCCAATTGTCGTATAGGATTTTTGGGATCCCCCTCTCACATAGGGGTTACACGTGAGGTCACATTCAGGAGAATTACAAAGATTATCCCTCCGTGGTTCAACTATTTGTGGTGGTCGGATCATATATTGGGGGTCGCTTGAAGGTATACCCACGATTATGTGTGGGAGCCTCTCGAGTTGATTTCAGACTTGTTATCCTGCCCATACGTTCGGTTCAGACTGTCGACTCTACCCACCCAGGGGCTGACTGCGAGTTGGTGACCTTAGTAGCCATAATATTCAGGGTCTCACACAAGGTGACAGTGAAGGGAAGTCTCACTGTACCTGGAACAGACATTGGTCAAACTCACTCGGGCTCCTTGGAGGGTAAATCCACAATTATTGCATGGAAGCTTGCACCAAGGTGTAAGTCCATTAAGTAGGTCGCCAACGTAACTGATCCACCCACTCTATCCCCGCCCCTTCCTATTTTGATCTCGCGACATTGGATTTCATCACCAACTAGTGGTTTCATTGTGGGAAGGTTTTGTTTGATTGTTTGCTTCTCAGATTCATAGTGTGTGTTGGTTGTGTTACTTAGTGGACCTTAGGTCGAGTCAGTGTTAATGGCATCAAATCCTGGGAGTACCAATGGAGGAATCCCTTCTCTTGGGAAACCTTATACCTTTCCTTCGTTTGGAAACTTTGGTCCTCCGTACATTGCCACACTGAGTCTTCCGGGACTCACCATCGGATTACCGGTTTGGTTGTTCCCCACTTCAGTGATCTCGAATCCTCCCAATGTTTCAAATGCACCTAATACTTTAGATGTTAGTACACCACCAACATATCAACCTCATGTTGACTTTTCGCCTTCTTCAACCATTAAGTCTCCATCCCTTTCTCCTTCTTCGTCTAGTGAAATCTTTAAAGCAAGTAGACAAGTTGATCAGAAGAAGAAGAAACAAAAAGAAAAGAAGAAGAAGAGCCCGAAAAAGACCAAGGCTCCAACAACTTCAAATGTTGGATCCAAGCAACCAACTACTGTTAATAGTACCGGGAGTGTTGATGAGGTCAACAAGATTAAAATGAAGAATCCGAAACCCAAATTCCCTTGCGTTCTTTGTAAGGGTGACTACTTTCTAAGGGATTGCCCTGGTATTCCCAAGGTATTAGAAATGTGGTCCTCCACATCATCGGCCTCATCTGGTCATGCCGGTGATACCCCATCAACTAGTGACCTTAAGGTTGGTAAGAAGAAGACAAATGTCAAATTCCCTTGCATGTTATGCAAAGGTGATCAATATTCTCACCTTTTTCCTTGTATGGCCGAGGCTTCTTCTCTTTTGGAAAAACTTCAACTTCCAAAAGGTTATCATAAGATTTCTCCCAACCCATCATTAGTTGATGGAATGATCAATCCGCTTCCATCCTTGGTCAGTCCAATTGATTAGGCGGTCAATCTAGTTTCATCCTCGATTGAACCATAAACCCAAGTAGGTGATCCAGTTTCGTCATCGATCAGCCCTACTCTTCATCAAAAGAGTGTAACCCAAGTAGTCGATCCATTTTCATCCTTGGTTGACTCCACTCTCCTGTTAGAGAGTGACACCAAAGAGGTCGATCCGTTTCCACCCATCGACCCCATTCTCCCCTTGGAGAATAAAACCTAAGTGGTCGATCCGGTTCTGTCATCGGTTGATCCCACTCCTCCTTTGATGAGTGCCAAAGTGGTTGATCTAGTCCCTTCCTCAGTCAGTCCCACCCTTCATCCAAAGAGTGCCAAAGTGATTGCTCCGGTTACATCATTGGTCAATCCTACTCATCCTCTGAAGAGTGCCAACATGATCGATCCGATCCCATCATCAGTCGATCCTAATCTCCCTCTAGAGAGTAAAACCGATACTTCCCACGTTTTTCTTGCTGATAAAGAATCTACCATGTTGGGAGGTATTCCGCATTCTCTCGCGAAACCCCCTCCAAGAAATGAGGCCATTCTTTTTGATTGGGGTGCGCTAAATAGACCTTGTCTTCCCTCTCACATTCCTTTCTAGATTACAGTATAGGTTTGTGGTCGGGACGTTCCTCAAACGCCGATAGATGAAGGTGTGTCCATTAGTATTTTGTCCTTTGTTGCTTGGAACACTTTGGGTTGTCCTCAACTTGCGCTGGTTACACATAATCTGTTAGCTTTTAACAGAATAACTAGTCAACCTTTATGGACCCTTCCTCAGTTTCCGGTAACTTTGGGAGGGAAAACTGTATTTATTGATGTCATGGTAGTCCGAGACCCCTTGTATTTTGCTTTAATCCTTGGGATGGATTATGTCTATTCCATGAAAGCTATTGTGCCCACTCTTTTTCGTGTGATATCTTTCCCTCATGATGGAAGAATTGTGACTATTAATCAACTTTCCTTCATTGGTCCTAACTGGATTACCTTCCTGAATGGTTCTTATATGAAGACAGTATCACCCCCACCGCATGTCAATTATGTGGTGTTATCTCCCATGACTTCGACTCTCGATGATTTGGATCCGGTAGTTGACATGGTGATCTCTTCGGTAGGGCTATTGGAGCCTGATCTCCTTACCCCTGACGAGGCCCTCGACATGTGTTCCTTCCAGAGTGATTTTCTTCCATCCAGTGAAGATCTCTTGGAAGCCATGACCGAGTTTTATCCCTTGACATAGTGTTCTTCCAGAGTGTTATTTTCTTGGAAGCCATATTCAAGAAGAGGTCACGAGCATAGTTTCTCTTCTATGTAGCAAGCTCGTTAAAAAATGAAACAGAGGTCACGAGCATAGTTTCTCTTCTCTGTAGCAAGCTCGTTAAAAGATGAAACAGAGTTCACGAGCACAGTTTCTCTTCTCTATAGCAAGCTCATTAAAAAAATGAAATAGAGGCCTTGAGCATAGTTTTCCTCTCTGTAGAAAGCTTGTTAAAAAATGAAACAGGAATCTGGGGATTGAACCTGAAGCCCCGAGCATAGTTCTTTTCCTATGCCAAGCTCATTAAAAAATGAAACAATCACCTCTCTTGAACCTTCTTTTCATCCACTCTTATCCTTTTTCTCCGTCTAGTAGAGAAATTGGTGACAACCTCAAAGTTGGTGAATGAATTGAAGCTTGGAGGGCATGTCTCCAGCCTTTGATGATCATTATGGAGTTAAGCCACTAGCTTTCAAGCTGGGGGCATACCGAGCTTGGTCTTTGTTCTTTCTCGTGCTCGAAAAAAAATGAGAATGTAACCGAGTAGAATTTTATCACTTTTTCGGACTCGCATGGATATACGAAAAAGGAACCCCTTGGAGTCTTCTTTGATCTCTTTTCAGACTCTCTAAACATGAAAAGATTGTCGAGTGATCTTGCTTCCTTTCCCACTCGTTAAAAGGTTTGAAAGGGCGTCTTTCGAGTGATAATTTATCTCTTTTTCGACCTCATAAGACTAATATTATGAAAAAGGACAACATTGGAGTCGTCTTTAAGTTGTTTTCAGACTCTCTAAATATGAAAAACCACCGAGTTTACCTTCTCTGGACTCGTTAAACGATCATACATTGAAGGGGCCCATATGGGACCGAACCCTTACTTCTTCCAGTTTGTTAAACAAAGGAAGAGAGACTTACTGAAGGTGAGTCATATCGAGAATGTGTTACCCTCCTCGAGCTCGTTAAATTAAAAAGAGGTACTCGTCTATCTAGATGGGGGAAAAATTGAAAGAAGCAAGCCAAGCAGTTTTTTGAGAACACTACTAGTAACTCTTACAGTCGCCCTTGAACACGACACTTTGTCTTTGCACGCATTTTTATCTATCGAACCTCTGCACTGAGCCAATTCTCTGAGTTTCTTTTACACCTTTGGGTCACCTGAAAAAAATCACAGCATCCACTGCATCATCAAGTTTTGGTTCATATCACGTTTCTGCTGATGTGCCTCAGTGTTCAAGGGAAGTATCTGCCTCGATAGTCAGCCATCACAAAAATCATGTTTCAATACCTGTGTCAGTCCATGGTCATTCGATCTACCAATTACATATCTGTGTTAGTTTCATGTTGTTTATGGGGAATACATCAAAGCCCTCCTTCAACAAGTCTATTCCTGTCGACTTCAACACATTATCCAAGAACTAGATTTAGAAACTAGTTAGTACCTTGGAATCTACATGCCTCAATGGCAGGCCTTTTTGTGTCCGAAAATGGGTTTACATCATTGACCTCTGATCGAAAAATTCCACGGATGTTCGACTTCAGCTCATCCATTCACATTCATTGGAATGTACTAGAGTACCTTGGGAATCATTGACATCAATGGTGATCTCCCTCGCGCTTGTTAACGGTTTACATCATTGACTGGTAATCAAGTGGTTTCTGCCATGTTCGACATCATGACATCTATTCACATTGTTAGATTCATACTACATCGGGATCAGTAAGAATACCCTGGGTTGAGTTTTCACTCTTATGCATACTTTTCCCAGGTTTTGAAGAAGTTATTTTGAACTATGACACATATACGTAACATAGATCCACTTTGTATTGGTCTTGGCTATGTCTTGTCATTTTGTAGATCCATTGTGTATTCTTCGTGGCTACAGTTAGTTCAGGTCATGGGAGTATAGATCCACATTGTATCTTCAGTGGCTATACATTTTTTCAATATAATTATGAATCCGCAGTGTATTTTACAACGGCCATACCTAAAAAGTCTTTATCACTCAAGCATAGGTATGCCTGCCTTGGGTTTGAAACATGTCATAATATTTGTTTGATGGTTGTGTGCAACTTTTTCAGGTTTCTCTGCGTCCATACCCTTGTTTGAAAAAGTCTACAAAGTACTTTAGTCATCATCGTCTTCTAACTTCGTACTTTGGGGGGAAATCTGTTACACCTCAAAATTACTCACTTCGATAGTGTCTCAAGTGTCATAATTACAAGTGTTGTTAGTGTCGCATCTTGTCTGCAAGTGTCACATCTTAACTACAAGTGTTGCAAGTGTCACAAATAGTATGCTGCCATCTTGCCTATATCGTGCCTCTAACTACATCACAAAGACACTTAAGATACCCCAAAGACTAGTTTTGAAGAAGAGAAGTCACTTGACAGGGAGTACAAACCTTTTGCCATTGAAAAAACCACTAAAAAATGGATTTTGGAGAGGA
This sequence comes from Picea mariana, assembly GCA_032191745.1. NCBI lineage: Eukaryota > Viridiplantae > Streptophyta > Pinopsida > Pinales > Pinaceae > Picea > Picea mariana. The sequence goes on from JASDQU010438510.1 coordinate 46,920, forward strand.
GTGCTCCCCTACCCACTGTCAGGGAGTGTTGGTGCTCCCTGAGCCTATTTGGGGGAGTGTTTGAGCGCCCTGTGCACCCTTTTGGGGGAGCGCTACCCTTTTCTGAGCAAATTTTGGGTTTGTTGAGGCAAATCATGGAAGAATCCCTCAATTCCTGAAGGTAGTTGGATTCGAATAGATGGTCAAGGCATGATCTTAGGGGAGATCCTCAACCGAAGGAGAGGAATCCTCAACTCATCCCAAATATCTCTCAAGTGGTTGGACCTCTCCAAGGTTATATAAGGATGCCTTCTTATGGTAAAAGGCACAAGGAAGATCGAGAATTATACCTAACTTATGATCTCATAAGAAGGTATTGACATAGAATGGAGATTGGAGATACCAAACTTATGATCTCATGAGTGGGATGTCATCAAAGCAATCAGTGGAGATTGATTCAACAAAGGGGTTGGACAAGGATAACTGGAAGAAGTTGATGCACCTTCATTTAAAGGATTGTAGGTACTTTTACTTGTTCTCATTAATATAATCAATGCTTGGCCTGTTTATTTCAAACTTGTGCTTGTTGCATATGAGTTTGTCTGTAGTAGATGGATCTATGTTTGAGTTAATCTTAGTAGAGTAGGAAGTCTTTTGTACCTTTGTTTGTTTTACAGGACCTATCAGGGAGCTCAGGATCGAAGCTCAGCCTAGACTTTGCAAGGACAAACATCGCTAATAAGGTACATATATTTATACTTCTCTTTCACTTATTAGCTTGATTAGATATAAAAGGAAGTAAGTGTCCATGTTAATAAATTTTCTGTCTTGGCCTTAGAAGTCTAGAGACCAAGAGGGAATCCACTTGTCCTGAGGGGGATTCACCTACAATAGTCTCCTCACTCAGAATACGATATTCACAATGATACATAGACACAATACATTTATCTGATAAAAGATGGTTTCCTTCTACATAAAAAAACCCTAACATAACTTCTACCATCAGATCTGCGACCTTATAATGAACAATTTAGATTTACTATGAAATTACAATATACATTTAAAAGGAAATGGTGTAAAGACCTTATAATGAACGATCTAGATTTACTATGAAATTACAATATACATTGACAAATAAATGGTGTAAAGTCTTCATGGGGTATAAACACAGCTGAAAACAAAGGCCTTTGAATTAGGAAGATAATCAGGCTCCACAACCAACAGAAACATCCACGTGAAGGTATTGCCTTCTTTATTCTTAAAAAATATTCAATATTACACTTGAGCTCTCATACATCACACTCCATCTTCACATAATTCCAATGCATATGATCACTATGTGATCCTTCATTTCAATGTACTTGTGTGTCGTGTATTTCATGGGTCTCTCTTACCTCTATTATATGCCAAGAGATATGAATGAATTGCATCCCATGATACATGTGGGATAAATGTAATTTCACCTCTTTATATAATACATGATGACAAAAGTATTTTACCCCATGATGAATGTGGGATAACTCTTTTACATTAGAGTAGACATTATTAACTTCCAAATTAATACATTTCAACAATAACACACATGGAAACATTACATATTCCAACACTTCCCCTTAATGATGACTAGGGAGAAGAAACACTTATGGAGGAAGATGGCATTGCAATAACTTCCAATACTTCATGTGAGAATAAGAAAGACGATACCTTCCAGTTATGGAGGAAGATGAAATTAGATCAACACTCCCCCTTAATGACACCTTCTAGAATTTTCCATAAGATGTGAATAACAACACACTTCGCCTCATGGATTTGATGAAGATAATAATCGCTTCTCATCGAATTATGAAATTGTTCCCAAACCAAGTTGGATGATGAACTCTTGCATAACACCAAAATAGTGTACAACAACCTCAAATGGTCAATAAAACAAAAAATGTGGCTAGAAGACAATCATTGCAACCATAACTCAATTGATAGCTGAAACAACTCTTGTAGAACACCACAACAATGTACATAAACCTCAGATGGCCAATACAATAGAACACGCGGCTAGTAGATGGTCATCACAACCATAACTCAACTGATAGCTGAAATGACTCTTGTAGAATGCCACAACAGTGTACATAAAGCTCATATGGTCAATACACTAGAACACATGGCTTGCAGACAGTCATCACAACCATAACTCAACTGATAGCTGAAATAACTCTTGTAGAACACCATAATAGTGTACAGAAAGCTTAGATGGCCAATACAACAGAACATGTGGCTTGCAGAAAATCATCACAACCATAACTCAATTGATAGCTGAAAGAACTCTTGTAGAACACCACAACAATGTACATAAATCTCATATGGTCAATAAAATAGAACATGTGGCTATCAAACAATCATCACAACCATAAATCAACCGATAGTTGAAATCAATCTCGTAGAACACCACAATAGTGTACAAAAACCTCATATGGCCAATACAACAAAACATGTGGCAAGAAGACAATTGTCCCAACCAATATGACAGGTGCAATAATACCACAGTAGACCGCATTACGAATACAAGAAACCTATATCTATACATAGAAATGTTTCTAGCAAACAATATTCACAACCAATGAACTCTACTAAATATTGAATAACGAATACAAGACCCAAATGGTCAATCCATTGAAAAATCATCCCCGCAGATAATCAACACAAATTTACAGTAGAAGATGACACTTTGTTACATTACATTATTATTGGAATATGGTGATATGAAATGGAATTTCATTACATGACATTACATTCCCCTTGATTAAACTTCAAACATCCCAGATAAGGTGGAAAATAGTTTAAAACTTTATTGATGTCAAGGTTAAGCTGAATAGAGGAAAAATGTAGGAAGACATTACAACTACAATCACATCCTCAATAAAGTGCAAGAATAAGACACTTGCAAAATTCAAGAATCAATGTTGAATGAAAATATCAATATGCTGAGAAATTCAAGATAGGAACCGGTTAAAGAACCAAGTTGTCCCACAACTCTTCACAGAAAACCCTTGTGGAGAAAGTGAAGAAAATAGAGAGCTAATATGCATACAAGAACTTCCAAGAGTAAAACATATAATGATCATGATAATTCCATAAAAAATGGAATTGCTTTTACACAACAAGGGTCAGCGACAACATATAAATAGAGAGCAAAATATGACCAAAATAAACAATGATATCACTGAAAATATAGCCATTAGCAACTAATCCTTGAGCATTGGATGGTTTCTTGTTGTCACCATGAAAAATTACTAGAGATACATGTCCCTGAAAATGTCAAAAAAATCTTTCACATAGGTAGGTTAGTGACAAGTAAATTAAGAACAAGATACAACCTCTCCTTAATTGATGAGTAAAACTTAGAAATAATAAACTAATGCAGAAATACAAGAAGCTAATAATAGATTAAAAAACCGAATGTGCTTACCTCAAATGAATATTGGATGAACTTACCCTTTTGATGATTTGCCACACTGGAAATTAATTTCAACAAGAAACAAACAACAAAAGAAACACATCCATACGCTGCAACAAATACATCATATATGAGAAATCACTTGAAAAAACCCCATCGAATACCCAACCAAAAAATATTCTCAGCAAAGAACACCCAATACAACAATTGCAAACATCTGACAAAGGACTATGTCATACATCATTGCAACCACAACCCTCGATGCCTCTGTGAAGAAAAACCTACTAGAAAACCCTATTCGCTCATGCTTCTGCTCTAGATATATAAACCCACATGCAAATCAGTGGTCCAAAGGGAAAATCAACCTCCACCAAGCAAAAAAAACCTTAATCACTGACAAGAGGACATCCTGGAGTGTATACTTTCTTTGAAAAGGATGAGCACAAAATATGTGATCAACATCATTTATCTTCCACATTGTTGCATTATCATCCAAGCCTGGATTAGGTGCATCATACGATACCACACAAATGTTAGGAGAAGCTTCATCACAATCCTCCCATCTCATGTTTACTTTTATTTGATACCAACCCTGCTGGAAAATATCAAGATTATGAAACTGGTGAATGTAAATGATGTGGCCTCTGACACAAGGGATGGGTATTGAAGCCTACGAGACCCTTGGGGGCTGGAAATGCCTTTGTCACGACATATACAACCTTAGAATCTACCCCAATAAAAAAAACTAAAGCAGCGTAACAACAGATCAACCGCTCAACAAATCAGATTTGAAAAAAAAGGAAAAACATTTCCCTCAACACTACAGATTGGCTCCGCAAATTGAACCCTAAGACAATGAAATTGGCCTCCCCATTGGAAAATCGGAAAACAACAAATGAATATACAGAGAAAACCCATGGATCTTCCCTCACAGTACCAAGAAACCCTCACTCAACAAGAACACGACCGTACAACTCGTGTGGAGAGTAAATGGATGCCCAAAGAGAAGAAAAACCCACCCAAAAAGCAAACCCAACCTTCCACAGTGAAAGGGAATTTAGCAAACCAACAATTAAAAAATATGGCCATACATGTAAAATTGTTCCCCAATAGAGAAGTTGTCCCTTAGAAGAAAAATTCACCCTTGTATAAGATAAATTCTCCCTAAGGTAGTCAGATTGATCCTTATAACAAACAAAACAAGCTCTTACACCTACAAAATTCCAAAAATTGTGACGTACAACAAGAAAAATGAATCTGTATGGTCTCTGATAGGAGAGTGGGTAGGTTGGTTAGGTAGCCAGTGAAAAAAATCACCCAACAGAAAAAGTCTCATTCCAGATGGAATATTGCATCAAAATATATTAGGTTCGAAAGAAAAACTAAGTTCGGTGAAAAAAATAGGTTTGGTAAATACCAAACCTAAATTAAAAAAAATACCAAAAAATTAAAAAGACCTAGGCTAGCTAGGCAAATTAATTTAAAAAGTAGTCGTTTTTGACTAACCAATAGTCGATCTTGGATGAAAGATACATTCCAGAGACAATGGTTAGATCATTTTTTTTTTTAAATGCACATAAATATGAGAAATTTGCAAAACAAGGGTTAAGGTTTTGAGAAAAAAATATCAATCTTGTAGCAAAATGCCCAGATATAAAGATAAGCCTTAATGGTTGCTAGATCTGATAAAAAACTACAAAATAAGAAGAGCCCAAATAAATATGAAGAAAATATTGTAAAAAAATTACTAAAGAAGGTAGAGCATAGTAACCTACTCTGATACCACGTTAGAATATTGATACATATGAATAAACATACAACAATACTAAACACAAAAACCTTAATAATCTATCCTCCTATCCATATAACACCAACATTTAATCATAATAAGAAAGAGAACAAAGAAAAAGAGTACAATAGATATACATGGTAAAACTCCAAAATGTGGAAACATCCACGAGAAGGTATTGTCTTCTTTATTATTAAGAAATTCAAATATTACACTTGAGCTCCCACACATCACACTCCATCTTCACATCATTCCAATGTATACGATCACTATGTGACTCTTCATTTTAATGTACTTGTATGTTGTGTATTTCATGGGTCTCTATTGGAGCAAGACATTTTGGGACAATTTTTGGAATCTTGTAGGAGAAAACCACATGGCAAGTTAGCTAAGGGGAAGCGCGCGCGAAATAAAGGAAATAAGTTAGCGCATTTTTAGGGGTCAGTGCGTGAAAGGAGGAAGTTAGTTAGGCATTTTGGTCCAATTTTGTAACGAGCTAAGCTCTAATGAAAATGTATAAATATGCAAAGGGTTTTTGGGTAGAGGAGAGCTTGAGAGTGAGAATGATTTAAGTGTGCACTATATGTGCGAATGACAAGGGAATTTTTAGGTATAATTGAGATATCATGTATGAGAACAATGCACACCTTTTCTAAGAGATGATGCTAAATGATAATATAAGAATCCTGTCATTAAGGGCATAGCCCATATTGGGTGTGTTATCGCACAAATTTTAGGTTGGGAAAATCCTGACCCAATCCATAAGATGGAGAGAACTACGGGAGAGTCTATCCACTGTCACCTTAGATGAACCCTCCCCTCGCTTTAGTGAAGGATAAATCCTACAAAAGGGGGGAATCTCGGTGACCCTAAGGGGATTTATATGGAAAGTGAGGTTATGAAGAATGAAGCCCCTGTAGGTCAAGTTGTGGAGAGATGGAAATCTTGGGATGAAGTCTTGTCGATGAGGGAAGGTTTCCAAGAAGTAGTGTACCTATAGAAGATTGTTGTATCTACCCGAGACATAATAAAATATGAGTATACAAGCACAATATTCCAATGGAAAATCAAGTGAAGTTTTCTGTCCTATATAGCAAGAATAAACTATGATATAAATCAACAAATAAATGATAATCAAAGCTTCTAAATAAGTCACTAAAAGTCTAGTTAAAGATATAAGAGATAAGCTAGCAATGACTAGTATAACTCAAGTGAGACAAGACAAGACTTTAGCAACAATGTAAGGTTGTTAGATGATGTTATTGCAGAGATATTATGAAAGCCTTATGGCTGTATCATACATATGATACAACATAAAATTCCAACCATCAAAAAATACAAGTAAACCACCCAAAAGATTCACAACAACTAGTAGTTTATTGTGGCAGCTTTCAAGAAAATTTTGATGGTTGAAAAGAGAGTAAAAGTGAAAGTTTGAGAGAAATTTGATGCATCCCTAATGGTTGTATCTTAAAGTTATAACAACAAAAAAATATCCTTATCCAATCAACATTACTTAGTGGCCTTAGCAAGCCTAAAGCACATAGAAAAGATTCCAACAAAGACAATTTCAATTTCTCATAATTTCACGTATACCAATGCAATGATTTTTATTTATCCAATGCAAGAGATTAGTGCCTAAAACTATTGGGTTATGGAGTCTTTTAATAAATTATCTAGGATATACTACTTCCTTAGGGGTGTAATCCCTTTTACTCCCTAACGCAAGCAATATTAGAAAAGGAGAAAATTGGGAGGGTGTAATCCCTTTTACTTCTCCTAGTAACCCTTTGTACAATAGATTATTCAAGAAAACTATGATAGGATTATTTGGGTTGTATGCCCTTATACTCCCTAAGATATTAGAAAATTAACCTTGCAACTAAGAAAGAAGCAAGAACAAAGAAAAGATTCCTTACCTAGTCCAAACATCAAGAAGATAAACTTCTTTTTAACCAAGAAAATTTCACCACAATGCAGGAATTAGCCTCCAAGAGAGATATCACATCACTTCTCCATCCAACAGAAAATAAAAACCATCACAAGAGCAAGTAGAATAGAGATATATGTAAAATTTCCCAAGAGGGGTGCAAATTTCATCCAAGGAGTCTTTATCCCAAGTGAGAGTTATGTCAAAATGAAATGGAAATGATCCTTATTTATACAAAAATCCTAAAAATTGTTTGTCCACTTAACTTAGGGTAAACCACAAAGTAGGGAGGCTTGCCTCCCTTCCTTTTCCCCTTTACAACTTTAAATTTCAATTTGCACATAAGAAATCCCTAAAAATACATGATGTAAACCCTTTAGGGCTATGTTTTGGCACTTGGAACAAGTCATTGAGCTTGGAGATGAAACATTGGGCCTCCAAAGGCATCCTTATCATGAGCTAGGGTATTTTCCATCATGATAAGGCTTCTCCTCTTCAAAAAAGTGCCAAGTGTCAAGCGTCAACACCACCACCACCAAAACCCTATCCCCAATAAATCATCAAACCCTAAGATGTAGTGCTCCATCCTCCAAAGGAAAATCATTGGGGCGATGAAGGGATAGGATAGGTACTCTAAGGTGTCTCTCAAGTATCCAAAGGCTATCATCATCATACGATGTGAGGGCCATGGTATCCAACCTATGGGATTCATGCCCCAAGGAAGTCCAAGCTAGGCTTGTTCCTCCAAAATTGTCCACCAAGCAAGGTCCTGCAAAGAAAATGGATGCATCCTCCAAGAATCTCAAGTCAAATGCATCATGATGAGTAAATCAAATCAATAAAAGATCCACCTAAGCATGTGCACCAAATCTACCTTATCAAATTAAACAAGTTCTCAAATACCCTATGCAATTTTCCAAGTTGAGATATGAGAGGCTTGACAATGTGACCTATTGGGCGAATCATTCCTCAAGTCAAGGAATGTTTCTTAGGTGGTCCATCTCTAAGCCATTTAAAGAAGATGAAATGGATGGGGGTAATACTTTTGGGAATGGGGTTCATGAAATACAAGGGTTTGTATTGTCTCATATATGGGTGCCTTTGTAGAGGGTGTGTTTCACCTTCGTTTTCAATGCATCCTTTTTCCAAGCCCATTTATTTGCTTTTTTTTTTTTAAGATGTTTCCAGATTGAAGCCAAGGTGGGGATTCTACCTAAGCATGAAAAAATATTCCCACTTTGAATCTATCTTGGTCACATTATTCTTCCCCAAGTGTTATAACCCTAAAATGCACTA